>APFE030433362.1:33648-63563 GCA_000404065.3 Pinus taeda | reverse complement strand
GCGAGAGAGAGAGAGAGAGAGAGAGAGAGAGAGAGAGAGAGAGAGTACATTTACAACTGAAGTCAACAATTTGACTTATCTAGATGAGAGCATAGTTCATCTCTAAGAAGATGATACATGAGATTAGTTGAAGACATGTTGCTTCAACTGATTCTCCAAGGTGACTCCTTCACCTATCATTTTGCTACATCTCATCATCATGCTGCACCTCACCATGCTAGACCATGTTGCACCCGTCATCACAATGCTAGACCTCATGACTACTGCACCTAATGTTGTACTGTTGTCCCATCTGTCATGATTGAACCATGTTGTCCATGTTTGTTGTCCCATTTCTTGCTTGTTGTCCCTTCCATGCTTGTTGTACCATTACATGCTTGGTGTACTTGTTGCTAAGTACCATACAACTATCCCAATGTTAGTTTGTTGTCCCTTGCATGTTGCTGTACCAATGTACTATACTTGCAACACCATGAACTTGCTATATCATACAACTGCACCTCACCATTGTATTGCCCCTCATTATGCTATGATACACTTCGTCACTATACCCATCATGCTGCAACATTCATCAACATGATGTTGCAATACATCACCATCATTGCTACTTCCATCATCATGCTGATTTAATGTACATCGTCATTGTTGCTTCCATCATCATGCTGCTTCAATGTATCATCATCACTGTTTTGAGGCTTCTATATTTGCTACATTACACGAGTGGTTAGGGCATTCTAATAGCAATCCTAACAACCTTCAAAATGTGGCCAGAATAGCCCTCCACAACTGCGACTACCTTTCTAAGAGGGGAGGAAAGCCTTGGCTACAATGCTCGACTGTTCCAACCCCTATTCCATCCTTCGACCTCCTCTTATCTACTGCGGCTTACTACAACAAGTTGTCCCTTAGTCGCAACAACCCTTCTAAGGGATATTCCTTCACCTAACTACCCCAAAACATTCCCCTGCCTCTCAACCTCAAGATGGGGACTGCAACCCTTTTCAATAGCTCCTAGGCCTCCTAGAATAGCCTCCTAACTCCACGTTGTTCTCTTCTAGGCTTGCTATGGCTAGGGTATATCCATACCACCCTTAGGACAACATATAGGCTTCCTTTTTTACAGCGTATTAAGGTCTCTCCTTAGACCCTCCATGGCTGCGTATTATTATTTCTTCATAGGGAAACGTTAGGGCTTCTCCATAGGGCAGCATTAGGGTTTGCTGTTAGGCCTCCTTCACCGTGCTAGATCTCCCTTTCCTCCTACATCAAGGGCTTCTTCATTAGGGAAATGTAGAGCCTAGGGCACTCCCTCTATATTAGGGAATCATTATCCCTTAGGATCTCTCCTCCTACTAAAACCCAAAAGTAGAGAGGAAGAGATCCCAAGTGTGCTGAAATGACTTGAAGGCCACCTCTATTTATACTAAAACATTGAGCACAAGTGGGGTTTATTTGGTTGGTGGCCAACCTTTACGGATTGTCCCATAACACAAATAAATTCATATCTCCATGAATACTTATTGGAATCAGATGATCTTTAAATCAATCCTACACCTCTCGATGAGAGGGATCCAAGAAAAATATCATCTGCCATTAATAAGATGACCCACATAGAGTTTGGCTAGTTGTCAATTTTAACACTCCCTCTCAACTAGGGAGAACTCCATCTGCTGATCCATATGTCTGATTGTACTATCTTTGTCATCAGTGCCTTGCACTGCTCTGCTTTGCTCTTCTATGCTCTGTTGAACCATGAAGAAGAAGAATTGATCGAGAATGTCTCATAACATTCCCTATTGACCCAAAGTCAGTTTCATATGAGGATAATGTGTCATACTACTCTTACTGACCCGAAGTCAGTTTCATTAATCCTAGATCAATGGAGGTCATCCTATCATAGGGAGTACGGTAGATATAATGATGCGTCCATCGATAGTACTACTAATGGTCCCTAACCACATTTCTCTACTCATTGATTAGATGAGAGGTACTTCCCATGAGTCCCACATTGCATGGATATGATGCCTCGATAGGAGAACTAATCATCTTGTCCCACAGGAGAACTAATCATCCCATCCTAAAGTCGCCACAGGGTATCACAGGGGAAGGTTGAGCCATTCACCCTGTACACAACGCACCATTAGTGGAGGATGAGTCACCCTATGGTCTTGTGTTGCTCCAGTAAGTACCCCAAGCCCCCGAGAGCTCCTAGAGCTCAATGCATGCAACATGCAGGACACTTATAAGAAGATCTCTCAATGACTCCAAGTCATTCGGGAAAGTCACAGATTTAACCTTTCCCCGAGGCTTTAACAAAATGTCTGCAACCTATACATCAGTCTCAATGTGATGGAGCCTCCTTGCTCATTGACTTACCATATCCCAAATAAGGTGGTATCTGATGTTTATCTACTGGAGCAATCATCTAATATGGGATTCTACAATAATAGGATCCCCCCTAGTTGTCACAGGGAATCACAGTGGTATTCATCATGTGTACAAATAATTCACTAAAGATCTTCCACAACCAGGAAGCTTCACACGAGATCATACTCATAGTTATGTATTTGGTCTCAGCAGTGCTTATAGCAACCGACTTCTGCTTCCTACTCATCCATGATATCGAAGCAGAATGCAAAGAGAACCATCACTGGGAAGTGCTCTAGCGATCCTCCACACTCCTTGCCTAGTCAGCATTCGAATAATCATGCAGCTTCATATTTCCGACAATGTATCTCAATCCATGAGATATTGTGCCCTTAAGATATCTCAGAAGATTCTTGGCACCAATCCAGTGAGGCTCAACCAAATATGAGCTCACCATGCTAATTGCAAAACATATATCTGGACGAAAGTTCACCAAGAACATTAATGCAAATGAGTTTATGAAAATCAGAGGCATTTCCCAAATCTGGTCTGGAATCATCACCATATAGCTTCTGAAAGTTAAGATCCTCGAGGTAGTCATGGGCTTGCAGTTTACCATTCCACATCCAGAATCCAACTCCCTCTTACTTCTGCAAGTGAGAGGGTATGAACCTATCAGAAATAGGTCATTCTTAGAAGGTGCCAGTATGAGAGGTCTATCATCCCCAACCTTCAAACAATGGTTTGGATCAACTTCACTCTTAGTGAATCTCAACTTCATCTGACATCGATCAATCCTCTCATAACAAACCTGGGGTGATTTGCTTCAAGCCATAGAGGGCTTTCTTCCACCTGCACACATATGATTCCCGTTTATGAATCTCAAACCTCCTTAGGTTGTTCCAAACCTGTGGACCTACTACATGAGGGGATTGGTCCCCTTGTGATATTTTCCTTCGGTACATCTCAGACATGTAACTTCACGCTCCTTTTGAATTCAGGCATCCCTATCATCATCTGACTCACAAAACTCTGGTGTTATGTGTCAACTGACATGGTCCCAAAAGGACTTTCTACAACTTGATACAAATTTCCAACCCTGAACCCACGAGTAAAAGCATCTCTAAAAATTCTATTTTCAAACATGTACCTTTCCATCGATGAATGCCACCCTTAAAACTTTGACTTCCATTATCGAAATGGACACCAGGTTCTTCTTGTGATCACGTACATAAAATAGGTTTTGTAAATGAATCGAGTTACCCTCATTCAATTGAGGAGTAACACTCTTTCTAGGATAGGTGGCATCGGCTCCAAGTATAATCCCACTAATGTTTCCATCTCTACCAAATTAGAGAGAGAGCACCCTTCTTTCTGTTGGAGTGCCTTGAAGCACTGCAATCAATAAGTCAGATTCCCAAAGAACCTGAAGGAGAGGGCCAAGATAACACTTCTTTATCTTATCAGAGACAACATTTAATTCTTCATACCTGGGGTTCCTTGCTTTCTTTGAAGAGCCGATCGTGTCCTTGATGACCTGCATTACCTGTCATTCCTCTGATCATTGAATATGTCCTTGGAATGATTGTTATCATCATCAAATGATGTGTCCCTACCAGTTGGACACTCCTTTGCATAATGGCCGAACTGCCTTCCCTTTCGCCCTTATATTTGGACTTCTCATAGAAGTGATCTTCAGAAACTTTTGCTGCGCCATTCTGATCATTTTCTCTACTTCAACTTCACCCTTGGTGAATTATAAGAGGGATGAGGAATCCATTGATCCTTTTGTCCTTTCCCAACTATCTTTGGTGATTGCTCTTTCATTCTTGCTTGGGATTTGTCTTCACCTCAGCTCTGATACCATGTTAGTTTTAGGTATGTTCTATGCTAGAGCAATTTATTTCAATTTTCACAGTTAGCTCAATATCTTTTCCAGATTAGGAATCACATCAGCATTAAAGTAAACTACAGATATAACATAAATATAAATTGCAGAAGACAAACCAAGACAAGAGGACACAAGATGTGGCGATAGCTAGGGACAAACCCCAATGTGGGGAAACCCTTAATCAATTCTTCTTATATGTTCTTCAATAGTTCAGCAAAGAGAGAGAGAGAGATAGTACATTTACAACTAAATTCAACAGTTTGACTTATCAAGATCAGAGCATAGATCATCTCTAAGTAGATGATACATGAGATTAGTTGAAGACACGCTGCTTCAACTGATTCTCCAAGGTGACTCCTTCACCTATCATTGTGCTGCATCTCGTCATCATGCTGCACCCATCATCACAATGTTGGACCTCACAACTGCTGCATCTAATGTTGTACTGTTGTCCCATGTGTCATGATTAAACCATGTTGTCCATGTTTGATGTCCCATTACTTGCTTGTTGTCCCTTGCATTCTTTTTGTACCATTACATGCTTGGTGTACTTGTTGCTAAGTACCATACAACTGTCCCAATGTTAGTTTGTTGTCCCTTGCATGTTGCTGTACCAATGTGCTATACTTGCAACACCATGAACTTGCTATATCATACAATTGCACCTCACCATTATGCTACCCCTCATTATTCTATGATAAACTTTGTTACTATACCCATCATGCTGCAACAATCATCAACATGTTGGTGCAATGTATCATCACCATTGTTGCTTCCATCATCATGCTGCTTCCATGTATCATCATTATTGCTGCTTCCATCATCATGTTGCTTCAATGTATCATCATCACTATTTTGAGGCTTCTCTGTTTGTTGCATTACATGACTGGTTAGGGAATTCTAACATTAGTCCTAACAGCCTTCAAAATGTGGCCATAATAGCCCTCCACAACTGCGGCTACATTTCTAAGGGGGGGGGAAGCCTTGGCTGCAATGCTCAGTTATTCCAACCCCTATTCCATCCTTCAGCCTCCTTTCATCTACTATGGTTTTCTACAACAAGTTGTCCCTTAGCTGTGACAACCCTTCTAAGGGATATTCCTTCACCTAACTACCTCAAAACATTCCCCCTACTTTTCAACCTCATGATATGGACTGGAGCCCTCTTCAATAGCTCCTCAGCCTCCTGGAATAACCTTCTAACTCCATGATGATCTCTTCTAGGCTTGTTATGGCTATGGTATATCCATACCACCCTTAGGACAACGTATAGCCTTCCTTTTTTATAGTGTATTAAGGTCTCTCCTTAGACCCTCCATGGATGCGTATTATTTCTTCTTCATAGGGCAGCGTCAGGGCTTCTCCATAGGCCAACGTTAGGGTCTACTGTTAGGCCTCCTTCAGTGTGCTAGATCTCCCTTTCCTCCTACGTATAGGGCTTCTTCATTAGGGCAGCGTAGAGCCTAGGGCACTCCCTCTAGATTGGGGCAGCATTATCCCTTAGCCTCTCTCCTCCATTTAAAACCAAAAGACAAGTAGAGAGGAAGATATCCCAAGTGTGTTGAAATGACTTGAAGGCCACCTCTATTTATACTATGAGCACAAGTGGGGTTTATTTGGTTGCTGACTGACCTTCTAAGGGATATTCCTTCATCTTGTAATCTCACTTGTAAAAATAAAAGAAAAATTGAAAATCTTATGTTTTGAATTAAATTAGTCATAAGAATCTAAATGAAATGTTCTAGAAGTTCTAGAATATTAGTGACTTAGATTAAGATTTAATTTAAGTCACAAATCTCAAGATTGAGATAGTTGGTAGCAGAAGTCAATCATACACATGAGTAGATAGTAAGAGTGATAGAAGAGGGCATACCATTATTGTAGAAATTCATGCACATGTTGTACATGTTGAATTTTGATAATACAACCTTAAATATGTGAATACACTATTGTTTAAAGTGATTTTATTGATGGTAAATTTTTTTATTGATCCATATTAGATCATTATACTATTTTATATCCATCTTGATTCTTTCAACATAGAAAAATTGTAGGTATCATCCCATAAGACTAGTTTTATCGGTAGGTCCTAGTTTGGAAAATAGGGGTTTAAAACCTTCTGAAAGCATTTTGAGCATTAAACAATGTATTTTCGGGGGTAAATATTTTCTTCTTAAGTCCCACACCCCCTAACACAACTATACACTCATATACCATTCCAACAATGCAAGAAAGACCTCAAACATAGTTTGTATGCAAAAGTTATGCCACCCAAAATTGACCTTCCTATTTTGACCACCATTATTTGAGAGGATGTTGCATTAGCACCCATTATTAATGGAAAATTGAATAGCCACATGACTATGATGAATAATACTTTATAAGAGACAATATTGTAACTCTAGTTAAGAGTTTAAGGAGTCAAACTTAACCACTAGTAGGCTATTGGGTTGTGTTATAACCCGACCACTAGGAATAGAAGGGTTTCATTCTATTCGAGTGCATTTTGTTCCATATATGCGAAGAGTAGCACAAAGTGGATAGAGAGAGAGAGTAAATAGAGAGGGATTATGTAATATAGTAGTTGTTCGACCATAGGTATCACTCCTTTGTACTTGTATCCATTTCTATTTAGAGAAAGAGAGCAAAGCAACCTCACCTTCTAGTTGGGTTTTCTATCATGAGGATTTGCCATATCATATCTTTTGTTCATTATGGTTTGTGAATTTTATTTCACTGTTCTCTATTTTCCATAGTTAATCTGTTGCATGCATAAACTAACACAAATCCAAAATTATAAAGAAAAGATAACACTCATAGTGTAGAATTTGGATTTCCAATATATTTTTTTATAGTGAGTTGTGAAGAAATGTCCAAACAAATATCATGACAATTTACATATCATATTGGTATTAGAGTAGGTTTATTTGAGTATTTTATGGAAAGTTGCAGGGGATCCAGATCAGTTTAAGAAGAAATTCATAAAACCCTGGCCATAGTTTACAATCTATTAATAACCCTCACGATAAGGTAAAGGATAGGTCTTAAGGTTGAAAGAATAGGTCACATATATTATTCCTAACATGAATCTCCTTATGGAGGATCTAGAAAATAGGTTGGGAATTGAAGAAGATGGAGGTTCCAACTCAAAATTTATATCAAAGGGGAAATCAGAATATTCAGAAGAACTAGAGAGGGAGTCTAAGAAAGAACCTAAAAGGAACAACAATTCACATTCCTTATTTTAGATGGAAGAAAAAGTCAACATCAAGCCCTATTAAGGTGATATTTATGGTTGAAGTTAAATCACTAGTTGTAGTAGTTAGAAGTTTGTTACAGTGTTTACCATATAGAGGAGGATCATAAAAGTTTATTTGCTCGTCTAAAATTAAAGGGCCATGCTATGAACTAGTGGGAAAGCCACAAAAAAAACCTAAGACTAGAGGGATATCCTTTAGTGTCTAAGTGGGAGAATTTCAAAGCTCTCATAAAGTCATAGTTCTAACCGATCAGGTATGTATAGGTCCAACAAATCTAGTGGCATTACTTCAGGCAAAGATAGGGGCATAATGTACAAGAGTACACCAAGTTGGGAAGATGGAAATAATGTTGGGTATCTTCCCAAAGAACCAGACATATTCCTCAAGTATTTAAGGGACATACACAACCATCTGTGGAAGTAAGTGATGTTTTCCAAACCAAAAATAGTGGTTGAGGCTTGTGTATAGGAAGAAGAAGGTGGAAAGGGAGAAAATACAAAAATACATTAGCTACAACACACTAATGCAAAGACCCTAGAAACCATTGCAACTATGATAACATTGATGATTATATAGAGGAGAAGTGTTGGAAGTTGCATTTAGAGCTCAACCTGAAAAACACAAAGAAGGATGATAAGAAGAAAAATATTGTAAATACATATTGAGTAATTAGGTGGAAATAATCTCGGACATGGATGATAAGATTTTCTATACGTCAATGTAGAAAGGGGTGAATCTGAGTAGTCTTCAACAATAAGAAGAGAAGGAAGTGACCAAACTCTTCCATATAAAGATACAAGTAAAACATATGAACATTGATGCTCTATTCAACTCATTATCACTAAAAAATATCACAATGGTAGATCTGGTCAAGTGATTGAGACTCATGACCATCCTAGGCCATATCCATTAGGATGGGTCAATGAGGAGGCATAGATAAAGGTAAACAAACAATGAAAATTAACTTTTCTATTAGTGTTGATTTTATTGATGAAGTAGAATATATGTAGTTCCACTTTAATGCATGTGGAGTTGTATTTAAGAGTCCCTATATATATGTGTGAGATACAATATTCATGCAAAGCGTCAACCAATAATTCATCATCAAGGATGGAAAATCCTTCATCATCAACATGCATAAGGGAAAGTAAAAGATCTCGTCAACGAGTGCCAACCATGTTAGAAAAGTTGATTAGTTCTAGCAAGAAATATGTTTTGTTATTTTTAAGAGAAAAATAATTTTTAGAAGAGTTCATAAGATTTAAATTCATCCCTAGAGGGGTGCACTGAGGAACATAAACAACAATTGAAAGAGTTAATACATGCATACACATGCATATTTCAGGAACCTAAAAGGATACCACCCAAGAGGGTTGTGGAGGATGAGATCCAACTAATGTTAGACTCTTTATTGCCAAATATTAGGCTATATAGGTAGTCCATTATAAAGAAAATAAGGTTAAGAAGTATTTGTAGAAACTACTAAAATAGGGTGATATTCAACTAGGTGCCTCACCATGTGGGACCCCCTCATTATAATTGTGCCTAAGAAGATGGGACCTGGAAAATGTGCATTGCTTATAGGGAGTTGAAAAATATTATGCTCAAGAATAGGTAACCCCTTGCCCAAGATAAATAATCTTCTAGATTAGTTGCATCATGCCAAATACTGAATCAAGCTGGAATTAAAGTTAAGGTATCACTAGGTTCAAGTTAGAAAAGAGGACACCTAGAAGACCACCTTCAAAACCAAGAAAGGTTTATATGAGTGGTTAGTTATTTTGTTTGGGCTAGGTAATGCACAAGCTACATTCATGAGATTAATGAATGATATATTGCACACTTATATAGATTAATTTGTTATTATTATTTGGATCATATACTAGTATGTAATTCTATTTGAGAAGAACACATCTCAAATTTGATGCAGGTTCTAAAGAAATTAAAAAAGCACCAACAACTAGAAAATATCAAGAAGTGTGAGTATGCACAATAGTATTTGGTGAATATAGGATATGTGATAGGGAGAAGAATTAGATATATCCTACCAATATGGATACCATCATGAAATGATCAGTTCCTACTAATGTTTTTGAGATTAGGAGTTTTGTTTGGGAAACACAATACTTAAAGAAATTCATAGCCTTGTTTTCAACAGTAGCAACAATAGTCGATGCCATAACGACAAGTGGAAAGAGTTTCTAATGGGGAAAGGGTCAACAGAGTTCCTTTGAGGAATTAAATAAGAACATCAACCAAGAATATTTTTTGGCATTACCAAAGTTTCAAACACCCTTCAAAGTGTAGACGCATATGAGTGTGTATGATATGGGAATTTTCTTGATGCAAGGAGAAGGCCTATATGCTACCCTTATGAAGTATTTCATGGGGTGTTTCTTAACTACCTTACCTATGACAATGAGATATATGCCATGGTACAAGTTGGTAGAAAGTTGAAACACTATCTTATGGGAAAGGAGATAGTAATCCACACTAATTAACACCCACTACAATAGCTGCAAGTCGAAAGTGAGCTACAATTAACCATGCATTACAAGTGGATGGAGTTTCTACCACAATTTCATTTAGTAATTATGTACAATAAGGGTTGTGTAATCAAGTTGGCCAACATACTTTCAAGGCCACCCAAATCAAAGATCACAATAGTTGGAACTATTACACACATGAAGCTTTTCATCCATGATGCATACAAAGGGGCACATTTAAAGGATGAATACTTCTAGGAGGTTTTTCAATAGTTGTAAAGATAGAGTGACATGCATGATGGTGACAACAAATTTTACTACCATATCCAAATAGGTTACTCTACAAGTTAGATAAGTTATGTGTTCCTAAAGATGAGCGACTGTAGCTAATCAAAGAGGTTCACACCTCCTAGGTTGTAGGAAATTTTAGTGTATGGAAGATAGTATCCAACTTGTAGAGGTATCTGTATTGGCCCATGATGTAAGAAGAAGTATCTAGGTTCATAAGAGGAGCATCTTTTGTTTTACCAAAAAGCCTAGTAACAAGAAATGGGGCCTATATCATCCCTTGCTTGTACCAACTCATCCTTAAGAAATCATTTCCATGGAATTTGTTGGAGGTTTACCAACAACTAGGAAGGGACAATACTACATGTTCATGGTAGTTGATAGGTTCAACAACATGTGTATTATATTTTCTTGTAAAAAGGCCATCTACAAGAAAGAAGTGTTGAACTTGTTCTTTGGATAAGTCTAGGTGCACTTTGGGATACCAAGGAACATTATTTCAAACAAGGACACAATATTTCTAAGTACATTTTGGACTGAACTGTAGGAGAAGATGGACACGAAGTTGAAGAGGTCTACAACATTCCATGTATAGACAAATCCACAAACATAAATAATAAAAAATACTTAGGTGTAGCTTTTGAGGGGTTATAATCAAAAGCATTCAAAGATGGGATGAAAATCTAGTATATTTACGGCACTCTTATAATAGAGAAATCCACACCTCTATTGGTAAGTCCCCATTTGAAACTTGTTTGAAATATTTTCCACCTTCACCTTTGGATATTACACATCAGTAGTAAGAAGTGAGGGAGGATCTCACTAGGGATGCCTTAAGGGCAGAGAATTTTTTTGAGAAGATCAGGAGAATCCATCTACAAGAGACATTGAAGACATCACATGAAAATTACAAGGCCACGTGTGATCAACACAGAACAAAGAAGTCATTTAAGGTGGGAGATAAAGTATTCTTACAATTGAACAACGGGAGGCTACATGATCTGGTATGAAAATTAAGGCTTTGCAATATGGTCCTTTTGAGATACTAGAAAAGGTGAGAGATAACACCTATAGACTCAATTTACCCTATACATGCACATTTACTTAGTGGTGAATGTAAAAAAATTGAAACTCTATGAGCCTTCCATGTTGGATTAGGAAGAGAAAGAGTTCCTCCCCTTTGTAGAGAACTTAGCACCAGATGCTCAAGAAGAGTTGATTGAGGATACAATTTTGCAGAAGAGGTACAAAATTACAAGGCATAAGCACCAACACCTTTGGTAGATTGGGTTGAAAGGATAACTTCGAGGCAAAGCTAAATTGTACACTCTTGGGAAGGTAGAGGAAAATTTTCCTTGCCACATTTAGCAAAAGATTTTGGTACCAAAAACCTCCCAAAATGAGGAGGTATGATCCATGTTGGATTATTATATTTTTTTTTATCCATATTGATTCTTCTATAGTGGAAAAATTGGAGGAATTGATTCATAGGACCAATTTTATTGGAGGGTCCCAGTTTGGCAAATTGAGGTCTAAAATCTTCTGGAAGTAGTTTGAGGCATTAAACGACATTTTTTGGAAGTAAAAATTTGTCGCTTAAGTGTCACACCCCTAACATTATTTTACACTCGTATACCTTTCCAACGACGCAAGACAGCCTCAAACAAATTCCTTATGCAAAAATTATGCCACCTGGAAGTTGACCTTCCTAATTTGACCACCATGAATCAAGAGGATGCCACATCAACCCCCATTATTCATGGAAAATTAACTATCCAAGTGATCATAATGAAGAATACTTCAAAAAAGTTAATATTGTAACTCTAGTTAAGAGTTGAATGAGTCAAGCTTAGCCACTAATAAGCTATCAGGTTGTGTTATAACTTAACAATAAAAGGAAAAGGGATTTCATTTTATTAGAGTGAACTTTTTATTATTATAAATAAGCAAAGTAGCAGTAGAGAGAGAGAGAGAGAGCGGAGAGAGTTTTTGTACTATAAAAACCCACAGGCCATAGGTTTCACTCATTTGTACTTGCATCCATTACCATTCAGAGAAAGAGAGAGTAGAGAAACCTCCCCTTCCAGTCACGATTTTTTCCCATAAGGGTTTCCCAAATCACATCATGTGTTCATTGTGGTTTTTGAGCTTTATTTCATTGTTATCTATTTTCCATGTTTTTCCTATTGCATGTATAAGCATAGCACACTAATTAATGAATCCAAAAATATGAGGAAAAATTAATCTTCATGGTGTAGATTTCAAAATTTCAAATACATTTTAGTATATCTATTGTGACAAATTATCCAATGGAATATCGATGACAATTCACAAATCACTTGCTCAAAACAAGCTATAAAGATCACCTTGTAAACTTTGATTAAAATAATAAAATGTTAATTTGAAATATGTGTTTTATTTCTTCCATTATTCATTTTTCAATAATTATGTAACGATGCAATCTTCAAAAATTTAATTTTCTACTTTCAAATATTTTGAATTATCTAATAAAAAACATTAATATAATAATGGCATGAAACTTGAAAAGATTACACCAAAGACAAGTTACATATAAAACACCCAACACCCAATTCAATGGGCCTCAAGATTTAAAAAGTATTCTCTTTAATATAGTAACAAACCCCATCAAACAAAATGAAAATAAAGATTGTAACAAAATGAAGGATAATTCCTTCCTTCATTTTTCATTGTGTTACAATGTTTATTTTCATTTTGTTTGATGGGGTTGTTACTATTAAAGAGAATGTTTTTAAAATATTGATTGGTCAAATTGATTGGATCTCTTTGTTGGCACTCTGTCACAAGGAACAAGTTCAATTCTGTGGGTCTGTTCAGGTCAAGATTCGAAGTCAAGCAGAATGATATGTGACTATGGCCCACTATGAGACCATTACATTCACTATAAAACAAACCAAAATACAAACACACAATCAAGGATAATTTCCAAACATATTTTCTTATGACATATCTTGGAAACAATAGATGCATTAGTTTTTAATGGCCATGTGGGCACCTTCACTATAATGGTTTGGGATGAAATGCTCGTTTTTAGAACAAGTACCAATGATGTAGAAGAAGAAGAAGAAATTATTTTAACGTCCACAAGGCTAAAGATAGCCTATGGGACAGATTGCTTCTTCATTTGCTTGATGTATTCGGTCCTTTTTTTGCAAAGCTTCACAATAAATGCTCCTAGCTTCTCGACAAACCCCTCGCTAAATAGGTTATCCCAAGAGCTAGCTTCCAGCATATCTGCATAACTTTCCCTATTGTCTTTGAAGGCCTCACATTCTAAAATGAAATGTTTTTCTGTTTCCACTTTTCTGGAAGAACAAAAAATGCATACCCTTTCCTCCCACACTTCCTTTGGCCTCTTCTACCGCCCTGTTTCACAACAGAGTTGATGAGAATTAGTCCTTAACTGAGCAATAAGAATTTTGGCTCTCCAAGAGATATTGGCCTCTATGTATGCTTTTGGTTGATGATTATGAGTGGGATTAAACACTTCAATATCGTAATTTTTCTTTCCTAGCTCCTTATCCCAAGTACATTTGTGGAACTTTTCCATAACAAAAGCTTTTATCTCTTTGTTGTTTATGGGACACGTGTTCAAGCAAATACCCCATTTACTAAACCATTTGTTATTTTTCTGCATCCTAGTTTTTTTGCTCTTGCACAATCTATCATTAAAGACAACCTTAGGCCATCTACCCTCTTCCATTTGCTCAATTTTTTTTAAATACCTTATGAATCACACCATAGCAATTGCTTCAATAGGAGCAGTCCTTGTTTCACTTAACAAGATATCATAAGGAATTGCACTTTTAATCTTAAATTTGTTTGTAATCAAACACTTATGAATTTTCTCAATTTGTCTCCATTACATGTCGGAGGTACGACTAGCCCACATTTTACAACCATAGAGAATCACCGGAATCACTAGAAGCCCAAAAAGAGTTTGAGTGGTCTTCCAATCCCATAACTCTGCCTCTCTACACCTATTTTGAAAAGCATAAAATGCTTTCCAACCCCCAAAGTTCTTTTCTTTCTACAACCATTCCAGTTTAGATTTTTGTTGAAGTCAATTCCGAGGTATTTGTAATCCGCAACTTTTTCCAGAATGTTGCCTTCAAAGTAGAACTTATGCTAGTTATGTTTTCTTTTCTTGGAGAACATGACTACTTTCGTTTTGCTGATATTGACTTGCATCCCCACGCTTCTAAAAAAATGCTCAAGGGATAGTAAGTGCTCTTGCAAACCAAGAGTCGATTTAGCAATCAGAATAAGGTCATCTGCATACAAAAGAAGCCTTATAACAAACTTGCACAAATAGATACATCACCCCCTTGCAAATTTAACCACTCCTCAAGCTTGTCGATATATAAACCAAAAAGGGTAGGAGGCAGTGGGCAACCTCGCTTGAACCTGATATCGCTTCTAAAACTTTCAAAAATGCCTATTGAAGTTCTAATTTTGACTTTCACCTCTTCATACAGCCTATGCATAGCTGCTCTCAAATGTTTAGGAACCCTAAGTTCCTCCATTCTCTGCCAAAGTTTATCCCTAGGAACCGAGTCAAACGCTTCTCTGAAATCAACAAAGCAACAAAAGACTTCTTCCTTTTTCTCCCAAAATTTTTCAATGATGTGCCTTAAAGTTATGTAATGATCAACTGTGGAATGTTTAGGTCTAAAACCTGCTTGCCCTTTTGAATGCTTATCCCTTTCTTCTACCCACTTGCTAATTTTGTTTTCTATCATGCTTCCAAATAGCTTTGCAAACAAAAGGGTTTATCATGATGGTACTATAATTGGAGGGATTATTGATGTCACTACTCTTGAAAAGAGGTATTGCCAAACTAGTTGCCCAATCTGTGGGGAGCCCTTGTTGTATGATGTTGTTGAAGATTTTTGTAATGTGAGGTGCAAGAATCTTTGAGCCCCACTTTAGATATTCTACTTGAAGTTCAGCTAAGTCTTTTGCTTTTCCAACACCCAACTTCTTGATACCCATCTCTACCTCTTGTACTGTGAAGAGTTCCTATCAGTATTGACCAAGGGGGGAGGGTCAACCTTGGGAACCTGCTGATAGAGTTGTCTTGCATAGTCAAACCATTTCGAAATTGTAATATTATTTCCCATTTGTATCTTTTTCGGTTGGAGTTCCTTCCAAAATAATTTGGGATCATTTTTCCCAAGGAAGATTAGTTCTTCCCTCCTTGAAACCATGAAATCAACTTTTTTCTTGCTTAATAACTTCTTGTAAGATTTGAGCTTTATGTTATCCTTGTTTGACTCTTTCCACATTCTCCTTGCCTTTTTGCATTCCTCGTCAAACCAAGCATTAACTGGAAAGTAATTTGTTTCAGACTTCTTAATTTTTGTTCTTTTGCACTTTGCAAGTGCACATTGAATTAAATGTGTTAATTCATTACTATGAAGGCTGTGAATTGTAATTTTCTCCTTCTCAAAGAGCCTCTCTAGCATCATTTTGAAGGTATTACAATTTTCTAGGGTCAAAAGAATTCTGCCCTGTGGGAGATTTTGTTGGACATGCTAAATTTTTTACTCTAATTGTTTCTTTCCAATCCAAGAGAAACATAAATAAATTGGCTTGTGATCTGATTTCAAATCTCACAGCTGATTTCCAACCAAAACTTCTTCCATTTTCTCACACAAACCATGCGAGCAAATTACATAATCTACCACACTTTCTCCATTGTAAGTATTACAAGTGAAATTATCGGAATTTCCCTATCTAGTCAAGCCGTTACAAATGATTAAATCAATGACCCCACATAGAGTAAGCAATTGTTCACCAAAGAGATTGCAGCCCTTGTCCTCTGAAATTCTTTCTCGCTGATGATTACTTTCTTTTGTAAGCCAAATAGGGTCACAATCATCTTTACAACAAAAAATGCTAGCTTGCTCACTTGCAGTCCTAGCATTGAAATCACTCACTATAAGGACTTCAACTAGCTGCGAATATGTTGCAATATCTGCTTTTAAAGCTACAAATGGATCTTTGTGGTCAAGCCCTCTACCTTTGTAGATTTTTGAAACCTGTGGCACAAAATAGCATGCTGCAATTATGATGTGGTTTCCATTTTCTGATATTTTAAACCAAATGAATTTCTTATTTGAGTCTTCTTTTTCTCACTGAATGAGACAACCTTCTTTCTCCCTTACTAAAACCATGATACCCCTGTGCCCTTTTCCATTCCCTGTTGCCTTGTTCCACACTGCCATCTTCTAGTATCCTTCAAACAAAGGTGTCTTGCACCCTTCATGCTCATGTGTTTCTATGAGGCAAATTATGTCTCTATTTTCCGCAATAGGGCCTAACCCAGGTCCTCGTCTCCATGGGTAACCTCTGCAGTTCCAACAAACTAATCTTAAGGAAACCTGGGTATGACTTGATTGCTATTTATTTTAACATGCAAGACTCACATTTGAGTCTTTGTCCCTATTTTCCCATACCAACCTTGCTTTCTGATTTCTTGTTGAAGAGTTTGTTGCCTCTTCTTTATTACCATCTTGCTGCTATGTTCTAGAATGAGGTCCAAATTGTGCTATCACAACTCTGCGTTTATAAATCCATGCTCTTTTTCCTTCATCCCTTGTTGTCCTAACCTTTAAAATTTCCTCCCTTCTTTCCTCCTGTTGTTTTACGGTTAAATCTTCTTCTAGGAAAAAACGAGAACCCCTCAAGAGATGTTTTTTGCTTAGAATAATATATTTATCACGCAAGCTAGGCATAATGAATTTTATGGGCCTAGCTCTCTCCCCGTTAAATTTACCCACCCTCCATGCTTGGCATATTTGTCCTTGCCATAGCAACTTGTCTTTCAAAAAGTCTCTTGCAAGGTCAAGAGTACATTCATTTTTCCCATAGTCTTTCAACCCTTTAATAATTATGTTTGCTGCCCTATTTTGTCTTTCCTTGCCTTCACTATCTTGCATGTTATCAACTTGAATATTTGTTTCTCCTTCCTTATTAGCATAATTGATAATAACTTGAGCCCAAGTTTTGGAAACTTTGGTGGACTCTCCTTTTATTTCCTCTCTTGCGTTCTCTTCATGGTTGTTTATTTGAGCAATCATTTTCCCTTCATCCTGGGATGAATTCACATTCACCACCTCTGTACTTTCCAGTACAACTTTTTTTTTTTATGTTTTGCACATCCGCCTTCATGTGTTGCCATTCTATTTTCCCTATCAGGAGAGCTTCCTGTAGCAATGCCACTTGTTCTTTTAAAAATTTATTGCTTTCTCCGAACGCCTTGTTCTCAGCGATTATTATATGAATTTTATAATCTCTTTCCTACCCTTTAAATTCTAAAACCTCCAACCTTTGTTTTGCATTTAAAAATTCTTTCACATAAAGATCAGATGACCAAGTGAGAGGAGTGGACGTGGGACTATATAAGGCATAATCCTCAATGACTTTTCCTTTGGACTTCTTGTTGCCATGTGCTTGTGGAGGAGACTTGTTTGAGTGCTTTTCGCGAATCACTTGATTACTTTTCTTTTTAGACCGTTTCTTCCTTGTTTGCTCCCATTTTAGACAGGCTATACATTGTTTTAAAATGCCCTGATATTGTTTGGTATTAACCCAAATCCATTTCCTAACTTTCGCAGATGAGGAAATTTTCACTTGTCCTAAATCATTTGTCTCCACATGTTCTTAAATTTCTAATTCCTTTGTCATGTTTGAATGCATTTGCTGCTGCTTGCCCGCTGCTCAATACTTCTACTACATAAAAACTCCCACTGCTCACTGTTCACACTGCTACCCACACTGTTCACATTACTCTGCTCATATTGTTGACCACACTGCTTACCACACTACTTGCTATCAGTAAACCGTTGGATACCTCCAAGTTTGAAATAGTGACACTGATTCTATCTGTTGTAGACATCGCCCGATTAAGCTGGGTATTTTTTGGAGATGAGATGAATGTCGCTACATCGCTGATTGAAAAACGATACTATAATTTTGGCCTCCCAGAGCTCCGATTCGCTTCAATTTTGGCCTGCAAATAACCGAACAACCCTAGACGGCTGTGACACAAACTACAAGATTGAGACACGGTGGCTTGCATATGGCTCCTATATCGGTCTCTTTCTTTATCATATGATCAAAACCCACATTCTTCATCCATTTAAACCTCACTGTTCATAGAAAATGCGGCTGGGTAAGGAGGAGGAGGAGTCCGTATCTGGTGAGAGAGCGGGGATGTCTTCTAATATGCAAGCCCTTGGGCTTTAACACCTAGTTTATGTGCTCGTTGCTTCGGTAGTTGGTTTCAGACGGGTGATCAGAATGAGTGAAATGAATAAGACTGCTAACGTATAAGAAACGTAACATAGTTCACGCTAACGTATCAGATTCGAGGGCCCGGAACAATAATGCAAAAGACAAAAGTTGAAGGTGTCATAGCCCATGGAAATTTCTTTTAACCGTAGGAACAAACATCCCACTGGGAACAATTGAAATAAATGATATTCAAATTTAGAAAATATAGATCAATAATGGTTTAAAATAGCTTAGCATATTTTTTTCCACATAAATTTTCAATTAATTTTATTCAAATTTTAATAGGAATTTTTTTTAGAAAAGTAAGTTTGTGTTGTGAAATCTATAAAATCTAATTTCTTATGGTTTTTAGAATTTTAAATTATTTATATATATGAAAATATATTTTAAGTAACAAAATTTATAATTTTGTTGAATAAAAATCTTAATAATAAACTACAATATATAAAATGTCCAAAAAATGGTTTTTAGAATTTTAAATTTATTTATATACTTAAAAATATATTTAAGTAGTAAAATATTATAAATTTTGTTGAATAAAATATAATAATTAAACTAGAATATATAAATGCCCAAAAAAGTTTACACTAGCACGTGTCATATTTTAATAGGAGCATTATTATGTACATGTTATGCTAAGCATTATTATGTACATGTTATGCTAACTCTCTAAATCAAGTACACTTATAATGAAATTATTTATTAAAATGAAATTATTTATGGAGGTAAAATGTAATTAAATTCAAAATAATAATAATATATTATCTTTTTAGAATATATAAACCTTATATATTGTTATTTTAATTGTTATTTTAATTGGTTATAAAATTTAATATTAAATTCATTGTAATATAATATAATATAATTGATGTAACTCTGTGATTCGATGTAACTCTAGGATAAGGCTTATTACCTAAGCTGCCAAAGTGAAAATCCTGCAGCGTAGAGGGCATACGTTGGATCTTTGTGCGCATTTTCATTACAATGGTGTTTGTGCGTCTAGTTGTTACAGAGCTAAAATTTGAAACCCACCCTTGGCATGAATGACGACCCAAATCAAATTAGTGGAGTGAATTAAGATTGAATTGAAATAAGACTTCAAAATACCAAAAATTAAAACATCACTAACTTGATAAAATCAAAGATAGACGGAAAACAAACTTGGTAGAACTTTATGGAATCTAACTCGAACTTGAAGATATATTTGAGGTTGGTCGAACCCTGTGACATTGTCGTCACCCAAGTTCAATTCTGACATGATATTGAGAAATATTGATGTAATGATTATGTGCCCAAAAGTATTATTATATTGACTTTCACATGTTAATTGGGGTTATCTTTAGTGGTTGGGAAATGCCCAAGAGTATTATTGTATTGATCCTCACTCTTGCCCTCAAGTTGAAAGAGAGGATGATTTCTTTTCAAAAAAACTTGGCTTGCTTTAAGATTTTATTTCAATATTTGAAAAGCTCTAAGAATCCAAAATGATGATGATGGCTAATGTCCATTAAAACTAAATTGGGTAGAATTTTTAGAAAGGTAATAACTTGCCTTGCTTTAAGGTTTTATTTCAATGTTTGAAAAGATTTAAGATAAGTATTACAAGATCATCATAAAATTACAACGAAGAAAGAATTTTGAATTTGCATTTAGAATGATGATACTCGTCACTGTCTATTAAAAATAAATTGGGTGGAATTTTTAGAAAAGTAAAAAATAACTTGGCTTGCTTTATGGTTTTATTTCAACTTTTGAAAAGCTTTACGATTTAAGATATGTATTACTAGATCATCACAAAATTGCCACAAACAAAGGAATTTTGAATTCACATTTCTAAGTGTTACAAAATTGTTCGAACTTGACAATTTAGAATGTTGATGATGGGTAATGTCTATTGAATGGTGTTGTCATTGATGCCAACGTTTGTCTTGGAAACTCTTAATATCTATTTATGGATTGCATTGATGGAAGCTCCACTAGTCACAAATGTCCTAGAAGCCCAAATGTCTTGATCATATTGCCCCACACTTGTGGAAGAATTTGAAGATGAGGAACAATGAATTTACTCGCATGATCATCACCATCGTGTTGTCTTCATTGTGTCGATTCCAATGGTAAATGGCATGTCACATAACTCCTCACGGTTGAGGAGATATGCTTGATCAAATCTTGAGCCCCTTTGCGTGGTCAAAGTATCCCACATTGAAATGCTAATGGCAGACTAATTACTAGTCTAATTCGGGGTTGATTAATTAAAATATGGCATCAATATTATGATAATTTTTCTAGGCCTTAAACAACCTTGATCAACCCTCTTTTAAACGATGAAAACCCTCCTTAAGTCGACTACGTGTATGATTTAAAAATTTGCTCCAAAAATTTTGTATTTAAAAATTTAAGTTCGATAAGTGGGCTCCACGATTTTGGGCATATCATCCATCCCTAAAAGCCACCTTCATTACTATAATATATGACTAAGATCCTTCTAAAACAAATTCGTTAATGCACATCATTTGCAAGAACTGTTTGGGATCTTTGTGGCCTAGCATAGTCATGAACATCGAAAGAGGAGGTCATTTTTTAAGGTGGTTTTTGGGATTGGTTCTCCATTTATTTAGAGTGATTTCATTGGTTTTATCTAAGCTCCCTATGATATCTAACATAGAACTTTTCTGAGGCATTTTTTATTTGATCTCGACATCTGTTTTGTGATAAAATTTCTGCCCTATTGAGAAACCAAGTGCTAGATAGTTTAATTCTTGCTTCCTCTTTCTTGATAATTACTTGTGAATGTTAGTTATATTCTTATTACTTTTATGTTCTCTTCATCAAGCAATTATAAAAATGTTCAAAGCATAAAGATCAAAAAGAGACAAAGAACAACCAATTTAGGCTCCAAACTAGGGAAAAACCCCACAAGGGGGAAAACCTAGCAATCATTCTCTTATAGAATCAGATCAAAATGAGATATCCAAGACCAAGACCAAAACCGCCACAAAGATCCAAGTGAACCCTCCTCCAAGTCTCCTCCAATCAAGTAAAAGTCAACAAAATTCAACCCTAGTCAAACTTTATGAAAACTTGGTCAAATCACAGAAAATTTTAGTTTGCAATAGAGGTCAAATTTTGGCCTTATAGTGACCTCAGAAAACTGCAGAAAATCGCACGTGTGAGTAGAACTAGGGAAGAAAACTCATCTTCTCTCTCTCCTTTGACTTTGGTTGCCTTATCTTCTTGTTTTGACACATAAATCGATGTTGATGTGATGAGTGAATGAATGAATCCAAGAGGTCGATTTGACTCTTATATATCATTGTCCAAGAGGGTCGAATAAATGCCACATAGGCCAACTTGGTATTTGGTTGACTCTTTGACTCAAACTAAAAATTCTTTTTCTTTTCTTAGAAAAGTCTAAATGGGACTTGACTCAAATACATTTTTTTTTCTGACTCACGAGATTTTTTTTTTTCACTCTTTTGGCTCTGTAAGTATGAATAACATGCTTTGACCAAAAATAAAATAATAATAATTAAGAATATAATAAATATTTTGATGATGAAAATGCATTACATTATGAAAACCGACACTAGTTACAATTTCAACACTCCCTCTTAACTAGGGAGTATTCATAATGACACAACATGGTATTCTCAAGTTGAAATATTCTTATAAGAAAGGATCCCTATTGATAAGCATCAATGATAATTTACATCACCATAGCCTACAATGTCAAAATACCAAGCCCTCGACAAGTATGCTCCATCTTTCCATTAGACTAGAGCACAATGTTGGGACGCATAAATTTGGACACCACCACCTCTCAAGGCACATACCCCACCCAGGTGTTCCTAGGGTATGACCTCACAAGGCCATTTCCTAATCCAAGGAAAAGTATGTCCTCTAGACCATTCTTTACCAAGTTTATGTATCCAACTTAGGATGTTAATCCGAGTGAATCACAACACATGACTCAATAATGTATGTCCTTAATGCTTATACATTCCATTGTTCCCCCAACCAGTGTTCATGCACTAGGCTTACGATTGTTAGTTGTAGCCATAGTACATGACACATGGAGAACATGGTGTCCACCCTCACTCCCTCTCTACCAAGGAGGATATATCCACAATCCCAAACTTGTCTCACACATACTCATGCTTCTTGTTAGAAAGGGACGTCGTCAACACATTTGCTACATGTTCGTCTATGGAGATATATTGTAGTTTTAAGGCTCCATCTTGCACCATTCTTTGAATGTAGTAATACTTGATATTAATATGCCTCATCCTTGCATGCAAAATTGCATTCTCTATCAATTTTATGCAACTTTGATTATCACAACATATGGTGGTCAAATCCAAAGGTCCTTCAAACAAATCAACAAGCAACTTGCATAGCTAAATTTCTTCACGACTAACTTCATTGGCTGCCATATATTCAACTTCAGCAGTACTTAGTGAAACTAAGTCTTTTTTTCTACTCATCATGAAACCATAGCATATCCGAAACAAAAGCAACTACTTGTAGTACCTTTTCCATCTACATCACTGTGTGCCCAATCTGAATTTGTGTAGCCCAATCATTTCCTGCCATGTACCTAAAACAATGATTTATGGTCCCACAGAGATACCTTAAGATGTGTGCTACTATCCAAGGATCATGTATAGGCTCTAGTTGAAACTGCCTAAGAGTATTTACTACAAAACATATATCTATCCAGGTGTTCATGAGATGCATCAGAAAACCAATCAACTAACGATAAGATGATGTAACAACAAAACTTCAATATGAACCTGACTTCTTAAAATTGGTGATCATAGGCATTGTCATGGGTTTACAATCCATCATCCCAAATTTATGTAAAATCTTGATCACATATTTTCCTTGACCAAGATAAATTTCACTAGGTTTCTGCCAAACTTCAAGTCCCAGCTATTAGTGCATTAGTCCAAGATCTTTCATGTCAAATTCAGCTGCTAGTTCCTTCTTACATTGACAAATACAATGCTCCATAAATGTTATTAGTAAGTCATCCACATATAGAAATATGATCATAGGCTCATTCTTTACTACTTTGATGTAGAGGTTCAGATCTACTGTACTTTTGATGAAACCGAGTCTTATTCGATAAGCATCCACTATGGAATACCATGCTCTAGGGGCTTGTTTTAAGCCATATATAGCCTTCTTTAACCTGCAAACATGAGTTTCTTTTCCATGCACTTCAAATCTTTTAGGTTGCTCAATGTAGACTTCTTCATCAATTGTCCTATTTAGAAAAGTTATATGTAATTTGATGTATATTTCATCACATGGAAGTTGCAATAGAGATGACAGATCTAATTGTTATGTACTTGGATGTAGGAGCAAAGGTTTCATCAGAATCAATTTCCTCTTGTTGAGAGAAATCTATAACCACAAATATTTCCTTATATTTATCAATAATCCTATCAGTTGCATGCTTGACTTTGTACACCCACTTGGAAGTAACAATTGATTTATCCTTTGGTTTGGGAATGATTTCCCAAACATCAGTCTCCATAGTTGATTGGTATTCTTATAATATTGCATTCTTCCTTACTTGATGTTCAACTGTCTTTTCACAAGATGTTGGTTTTGCTTCAATGAGTTTGGTCATATATGTTGCATAACCTGAATATCTCTTGGGTCTCTTGTTTTCTCTGAATGTTTCTTTTGTTGTAGCGTGTCGTTCAACTTCTTGTAGAGTTGATCTTAACCAAGATGGTATTTTTTGAGTTTCTGGAAGGATGATAGGTTGTACAGGTTCGCTTGGTCCTTCTGGTTTTTCATGATGATCAATTGTAGGTTTTTGAGATTTTTCTTTCCTTGGACTCTCTTCATTAGGAAAGATATGTTGCAAATGTAGCAAGGAATGGCTTCTTTGACTCATGCCTTAGTAAAATATGCCAACTTGAATTCAATCTCATATATTCTTGAGTTAGTTGTCAGTTAACATGTGTGATGTGGCCTATCAGTGAGTTATTGTCAATTATTTCGAGTTAGATGGTTTTTAGTGAGTTGTGGACTAGTTGATGGCTAAAATTAGCTAACTAGTGGAGTTATCTTTAGTCTATTAGTTAACTGATCTCTAGTTCTAGAATAGAGGTAGTTATGAGTTTAGTTGGGTAGTTGACTTTTTGTTAACTCAACTTACTCTCAGTGAACTAGTTGTAGTTGCTCAAATTAGCCCTAGTAGGTCATGCAAATCGAATTTCCTATTGAGATTGAATGAAGGCACAAATTGTGTTTATTATGGTACACAAGTTTTTGTGTGTAGAGCTTGAGAAGAAAGCAAAGAAATTCTCTTGGGAATTGCACAAGGAAATATGATAAATTCCTATTTTTAGCAGTAGAATTATGCTAGGAAATAGCAGCTCCTAGCAGGCCTTATTTTTCCTAAGTGTTGAGAAAGTCTTGTAGAGAGTTGATCAATATTGCAAGGAGCTTAAGGTGTTGAATTTCCATGATCTTGGATCTAGTATAGAATCTTAGAATCTCTGACCCTACCAAACCAAGAATCTCAACAAAACTACTTTTCATAGTGGAACAATATAAAGCAGTAAATCACACATGCACAAGTATAGACAACGTTTTACAAATTTCAACCCAACTTCGTTATATTAATCAACATATAATAAAATTGTCTAGGGATCCCATTAAAGGGATAATGACCCTCAATTATCCACAAGTACAAGAATACAAGATACACTGAAAATACCATCAGACAATTATTCAATTCTGTCAAGGATCCCATAAACCCTAAACTTCAAAAAGGTGTTTATGTGATTCCTTGCTCATGCGGTAAGGAATACATAGGTGAAACAGGTAGGTCTCTTAATATTAGAATTAAAGAACACTCTGCTGACTTAAGAAGAGAAAGGACCTCTAAATCAGCCTTAGTTGAACATGTTCACTCTTCCTCTCATTACATCTGCATGGAAGACGTCAAACTAGTTAGAAAAGAAGACCACTATCTCAAAAGGAAAATCAAGGAAGCCATTGAAATAGAGAAAAGGAAGAACAACCTGAACCGGGACGATGGATTAAAACTAAGCAATACCTGGAAACCTTTACTTGAAACCTTAAAAGCCAATAATTAACTCTGTTCCCTTAAAAAACCTTAAAAATTAAATAAATATAAATATAAATAAATAATAAATAAATAAACTAATAACAAAAACATCAATTAGGTAACATCCTCCTTAAAACAATATATTTAATTAACAATCATAAGCATAATTTATTAAGGAATTTAGACTTCTGTGATCCATAACATTGTTTAGAGAGTTTTCGGCGAAATCACATAGAGAATAATTTGTCGACGCGTTTCGAACCAACCAGTGTGGTTCATCGTGAAGACAAGTTGAAGATCCAATCTAGCTTAGCTTGTTAAATAGTATGTGCAGAGACTCCAACAGCTATATTGCCAACGGCTAATTTTGACCTAATGACCTAAGTCAAACCAATAATACTCTTGTTATATTTTTAATTATTATTATTCTACGAAAATAGTTAAATTTGGTAAACTTATATAATAAATTATTCATTTGTTACTTGTACTTGTATATATATATTCAAAAACCTAACTAATTCATATTAAAATAATATCCTTGGTATATCATATATTTATTTAATAATAATAATATTTTTATTATAATTTATCATTTAAACCTAATGGTCCAATTGAAATTAAATTAATATATTTAATAATTTATATTTATTAAATAATTAAATAATTTATTATTCCAATAATAATACTACACATAATATTCTAGATATATTAAATTACTGTTATTCTTAGAAATTAGTTAAATTAGGTAAATTCTATAACTAAAGTATTATTTATTAGTGTACTTGTTTATTAATAAATGTATATATATGTACCAAAAAATGAATGTTGGTACATCATATATTTATTTAATAATACTATTTATTTATCATTTAAATCTAAGGTCCATTTGCCAAAGTATAATCTTATAATTAATTTAATAATTCACTATGTTTATTTAATAATTAAATAATTGTATATAATGCTATAATAGGATAATACTAATAGTATAATATTTATAGAAATTCATAATATATAAATATACATGATTGAAATCAAGAAAAAGAAATAATTTATCAAAATTACTTCTTGAATATTAATATTCCCACAAATGATTGTAATAGGGTCGACATTAAATTTATAAAGATCATATTAATGAATAATACCAAGTAATTAAGATAATAGAAGGGAACAAATCATATTAATACAATATAATATTAGGAATCTGAGAGGCGAATATAAAAAGGATTAAAATCTAACTAATAAAAAATAAAAAACCCAAGGGTTAAAGGACCAACCCGAGAATCAACCCCAAGACCTTATAAATGAGGGATAGAGGAGGCTAGGAAGACAGGGCTGGGACCCAACAACTGCTAATCTTCCAGCCATCATCCCTATTAAGATTCTTCGGCCTTTTCTCTATCTCCAGGGCCTCTCTAAATTTACGGTGGTGAAATTGCGCAACCTTAGCAATGACTTGAGCCTCTTCAATACAGACATGATGCTTAGTCTTTTCGGCATGTTCAGCCAGGGCTGAGGACTTGGCCCTCCCATGCCTTAAGTCAGCCGAATGTTCGCTCATCCTTTGCTTGATAGAGCGACCTGTCTCACCAATATATGGTGTCCCACAGGAACAAGGAATGGCATAGATGCCCTTCATGTCTTTAGGGTCGATATGATCTTTTACCGACCTGAGGGAGTCACAGATCGTACTGAGAGGCCTAAAAGTTGCGGGCACATCGAACCTCCTCAGAATCCTAACAATCCTATCAGTGGTCCCTTGGATGTAAGGCAGGTTAACCCCCATGACACGATCTTTAGGATCTCTTTGGACCGAAGGCTCCTTCTTAGCCTTTCAGAAGGCTTTCTGACCTAGGTGTCTACTGTAACCATTCTTCTCAAAGACATCTAGGAGATGAGCCTTCTCTGATTCCAAGCTCCCTTCATCCGAAATTCTAACAGCACGGGTGGCAAGAGTGCTCAAAACACCTAACTTCTGAGCGGGGAAATGATGGGAAGAAGCATGCAAGAATTGCTCAGTATGCGTCTTCTTTCTAAACACCTGATGATAAAAGGAACCATCCACCTTCTTAGAGATGAGAACATCCAAGAACGGAAGACAACCATTGTCTTCTTTCTCCATTGTGAATTTTATGGCGGTGGACTGGTTATTGAGATGACTGAAAAAACGATCCAACTCATCAGGACCATGAGACCAGACAACACCCGTGTCATCAACGAATCTTGCATGCTTCTTCCCATCATTTCCCTGCTCAGAAGTTAGGGGTTCTGAGCACTCTTGCCACCCGTGCTGTTAGAATTTTGGATGAAGGGAGCTTGGAATCAGAGAAGGCTCATCTCCTAGATGTCTTTGAGAAGAATGGTTACAGTAGACACCTAGGTCGGAAAGCCTTCCTAAAGGCTAAGAAGGAGCCTTCGGTCCAAAGAGATCCTAAAGATCGTGTCATGGGGGTTAACCTGCCTTACATCCAAGGGACCACTGATAGGATTGTTAGGATTATGAGGAGGTTCGATGTGCCCGCAACTTTTAGGCCTCTTAGTACGATCTGTGGCTCCCTCAGGTTGGTAAAAGATCCTATCGACCCTAAAGACATGAAGGGCATCTATGCCATTCCTTGTTCCTGTGGGACACCATATATTGGTGAGACAGGTCGCTCTATCAAGAAAAGGATGAGCGAACATTCGGCTGACTTAAGGCATGGGAGGGCCAAGTCCTCAGCCCTGGCTGAACATGCTGAAAAGACTACGCATCATGTCTATATTGAAGAGGCTCAAGTCATTGCTAAGGTTGCGCAGTTTCACCACCGTAAATTTAGAGAGGCCCTGGAGATAGAGAAAAGGCCGAAGAATCTTAATAGGGATGATGGCTGGAAGATTAGCAGTTGTTGGGTCCCAGCCTTGTCTTCCTAGCCTCCTCTATCCCTCATTTATAAGGTCTTGGGGTTGATTCTCGGGTTGGTCCTTTGACCCTTGGGTTTTTATTTTTTATTAGTTAGCTTTTAATCCTTTTTATATTCGCCTCTCGGATTCCTAATATTATATTGTATTAATATAATTTGTTCCCTTCTATTATCTTAATTACTTGGTATTATTCATTAATATGATCTTTATAAATTTAATGTCGACCCTATTACAATCATTTGTGGGAATATTAATATTCAAGAAGTAATTTGATAAATTATTTCTTTTTCTTGATTTCAATCATGTATATTTTTATATTATGAATTTATATAAATATTATACTATTAGTATTATCCTTTTATAGCATCATATACAATTATTTAATTATTAAATAAACATAGTAAATTATTAATTAATTATAAAATTATACTTTGGCAAATGGACCTTAGATTTAAATGATAAATAAATAGTATTATTAAATAAATATATGATGTACCAACATTCATTTTTTGGTACATATATATACATTTATTAATAAACAAGTACACTAATAAATAATACTTTAGTTATAGAATTTACCTAATTTAACTAATTTCTAAGAATAACAGTAATTTAATATATCTAGAATATTATTTGTAGTATTATTATTGGAATAATAAATTATTTAATTATTTAATAAATATAAATTATTAAATATATTAATTTAATTTCAATTGGACCATTAGGTTTAAATGATAAATTATAATAAAAATATTATTATTATTAAATAAATATATGATATACCAAGGATATTATTTTAATATGAATTAGTTAGGTTTTTGAATATATATATACAAGTACAAGTAACAAATGAATATTTTATTATATAATTTACCAAATTTAACTATTTTCTTAGAATAATAATAATTAAAAATATAGCAAGGATATTATTGGTTTGACTTGGGTCATTAGGTCAAAATTAGCCGTTGGATCTTCAACTTGTCCTCACGATGAACCACACTGGTTGGTTCGAAACCCGTCGACAAATTATTCTCTATGTGATTTGGCCAAAAACTCTCTAAATATAGTAGAGATGTTGTAACAAAATGTTTTACGTTTTGACTAAATCAAATTACATAAAAATAAAAATTAAAGAAAAAATTTCATGTAATGTAAATATTTTACTTTGTCAAAAGAAAAGAAATGAATAAAAAAAAAATAACCCTATAAAAATCAAATAAAAATAAAAATGCCCATGGTATTGAAAAGCCATGGTATTGACCCATGGTACTGAAAATCCATGGTATTGGCCC
>APFE030433362.1:0-24223 GCA_000404065.3 Pinus taeda | reverse complement strand
TCATTCATCTTAGCTTCCATGTCATTCATCTTAGTTTCTACACCTTTCTTTAAACAATCCATCTTAGATTCTGTTCCTTTTTGTGCAAGTGACACTTGTTGCACTTGGTCTCGTAATTTTGATATATCATGTTGCATTTCTTCCTCTTCTTCATGAGTCATGCTAGAGCTTTTAGGTCGCCTACTAGGTGTTTCCATTTTCTTTCTTCGGGGCATCAGTTACTGATAATAATGCTTCATTATGCCCTTTGAATTCCTTCAAAATAAGTTTTCAAACCAAGCTTAAGCAAACATTTAAAAAAATATACACACCTTTTTTCACTTTGTAGGAGCTTGATATTGCCTCTAATGTATCTCTATAAAGTCGGATCATCCAGTTCTGAAATTGCGACCTGCGGTAACCCTCTGTGTCCTCTTTCCAATGCCACTAGTCTGACCCCAATTGGATTCTCCAATGAAGAGTTATGCCAAATCTCCCACAGTGACCTGATTATAGACTAATTCAGTAGAGCAAACTTGTATGACATGCCTCCCTGTTTTAACCTTTGGCTCTGAAAAATATATACAAGAAACTATAGTCCATCCTCTTTCTGAACCTTCTTACGAAATTTCAATCTGATGCTCAGAGAGAAATCTATGATGCGTTTCCCCAGGTCACCTGTTTTGAATGTATTTCAGGATTCTGCAAAAGGACCAACTGCCTCAGTTCATATCTCCGAAAATATAGTGCGAAAAAAATCTGAAATTCGGACTTGAGATTCAGTGTGATGTCTTCTCAAATGGATTTCCTTTTTAGCTTCTGAAACTTCACAGGAAAAAAGTTATAGCGAAAATTCCACGATGACCTATTTGGAGCAAAGAAACCCTAGAATCCAAAGCTCTGATACCAAATGTTATGAAACTAGCTCAAGAAAAGATAGAAAAGATAGATCAACGCCTTAGAATTAAGCCTCTTCGAGGGGGAAACCTCCTTTACATTACATAAATGAACAATTCTTGGATGATACAAATGATAAAACCTTCTTTCTATATATAGGAGTCTAAGGAGTCACAATATAACCTAGCTGACCTAACAATAATAATATAAGGCCACAAAAATAGCAATAGAGGGATTTTATGGGGCACAGTAATAACAATATGGGGACAATAGGGGCACAACAATATTAATAAGGGGTGCGACTATAATAGTAATGGGGTAATCACTAGTATTATAGGGACCCAACAGGAACATACTCCAATTTGACCTTTTTGTTCAAGCACTTGTTCACGTAGAAAATGATATTTGATGGGTATGTGCTTGGTTTTGGAGTGCATGACTGGATTATTTGAAATATTGATGTCACTTGTATTATCACATAAAATGGAGATGGGTGGAGTACATGTGATCTGAATATCTTGCAAGGTTTGCATCATCCAAAGTAGTTGTGTGCAACAAGATCAGCAGCCACGTATTCTGCTTCAGCTGTAGATAATGTAATTGAACTTTGTTTCTTGTTGAACCAAGACACTAACTTGGAACCCATATAAAATGCACCACCATTAGTGATTTTTCTATCATCAACACTTCCTGCTCAATCTGCATCTGTATATGCATGAAGTGTAAGATCTATATCTCTAGGATACCATAAACCAAAGTCCTGTGTTCCTTGAAGATATTTGAAGATCATTTTGACTGCCTAAAGGTGTGATTACTTTGGATTTTCTTGGAATCTAACAACTATTCCCACTTCATGCATGATGTTTGGTCGGGTACCTGTTAGATAAATCAAACTGGCAATCATGGATCTGTAAATTGGTTGATGCATCGCTGCTGATTCATCATTTGAGGTGAGACTGCATCCTGTTACCATTGGGGTACATACTAGTTTAGAATCTTCCATGCCATACTTTTTCAGGATCTATTTGAGGTATTTGGTTTGTGAGAGAAAAGTACCATCTTTATTTTGCTGAACTTATAGACCAAGAAAGTAGGTGAGCTCACCAAGCAATGAAATTTCAAATTCTTGCTGCATTACTAAAGCAAAATTCTGACTCATGGATCCTTCATTGCTACAAAAAATGATATCATCAACATAAACAACAATTATTAGCAATTTACCAGTGTCAATCTTTGTATATAGATTGATATCTACTGATCCCTTTGAAAAACCCTGTTGGTGGAGATATTTGTCAAGATGGTAATACCATGCCCTTGGAGCCTGTTTTAGACCATAGAGAGCCTTCCTAAGTTTGCATAAAAGTTTTTCATCATTTCCAAGAATGAATCCTTCTGGTTGTTCAATATATATTTCTTCTTCTAAGTCTCCATTAAGAAAAGCATATTTCACATCCATTTGGTATACTTTGAATTTCTGAAAACTAGAAAGAGCAAGAAACATTATGATGGCTTCAAGTCTAGCAACAGGTGAAATTTTTTCTTCAAAGTCTATACCTTCTTGTTGAGCATATCCTTTACAAACAAGTCTGGCCTTGTTTCTAATAACTTCTCCATTTTCGTTCAGCTTGTTTTTGAATCTCCATTTAGTTCCTATGATATTCTTATCATGAGGTCTAGGAACTAATTCCAAAGTATTATTCTTTTCAATTTGCTCAAGTTCTTCATTCATGGCCTTGAACCAAATTTTATCTCTGCATGCTTCATTTATATTTTGAGGTTCAGTGGAAGATAGTAACGCTAGATAGCTTGAAGCTTCGACAATGGTTCTTCTAGTCTGCACACCTGCTCCTTTTTCTCCTAAGATTTGAGTTTTTGGATGATTTTTCTGAAGATACCTAGACAAAGTCTTTTCTTCTATCGTTATCTCTTCTTCTGGTGCTTCATTGGTTTCTTCTTTAGAATTATTGTGATTCGATGTGGGAAAATGATCCTCATCTTCTTCATTGTCATAATCTTCGGTTTTTATCTGTTTTGGATTTTTTCATGCTTCATCAACCACAACATCAATACTTTCAATAATTTTCCCAAGTCTTTTGTTGTAACATTTATATCCTTTACTTCGGGAAGAGTAGCCAAGAAGAATACCTTCATCTGCTATGGGTTCAAACTTACCAAGTTTTTCATCGATCCTTTTGATGTAGCATTTGCTTCCAAAAACATTGAAGTATTTTACAGTAGGAGTCTTACCATACCAAAGTTCATGTGGAGTTTGAGTGTTTTTTACCCAAACATTTGTTTGATTGAGAATAGTGGCAGTGGTGAATGCAGCCTCACCCCAGAAGGTTGCAAGAGTTCCAGATTCATCTAGCATAGCACAAGCCATTTGTTGAATAGTTTTATTCATCCTTTCTACCACTCCATTTTGTTGAGGAGTCCTTGCAGTAGAGAACTACCTTTTTATTCCATGTTGTTCACAAAAGTCAAAGAATTCGTCTAAGGTAAATTCCCCTCCTCGATCAGATCTGAGGTAGCGATTTGATTCATTTTCAACCAAGGCTTTGAAGGCTTTGAATTTTTCAAATGATTTATATTTATGCTTCAGGAGACCTATCCAACACATTATGGAAAAATAATCAATGAACAATATAAAGTATTCTTCTCCACGAGGTGAATTTTTCCTTGATGGACCACATAAAACAATATGAACAAGTTCAAGAGGCTTACTAGCTGACCCTTCCTTTTCGATGAATTGAGATCTGGTTTGCTTACCGAATTGACATGATTTGCATATAGTATTTTCAGGAATGTTGATATTTGGAAGATCACGAACAGCCTAGAATCTACATGCTTTTCTTATTTGATAAAAGCTTAGATGTCCCAATCTTCTGTGCTATAGCCAGTTTTCATCATTTTTGCTTAGATAGCACTGTTGTTGTCCTCCTTTGAGTATGTATAGGTTGTTTGGAGTTCTTTTCCCTTTAATCACGGTTTCTCCTATATCAAGCTCATGAACAACACATCCATTTGATTGAAACACTACTTCATTTCCTTGATCACACATTTGACTCACACTCAACAGATCATGCTTTAAGCCATCAACACACATAACATTCCCAGCTTTAACTTTTTCTTTCAAGAAAACAGAGCCTTTACCTTTTATGATAACAGGAGTGTCGTTTCCAAATGAGACACTCTTTTCCTTTTCTAAGGCATTATACGAGTAAAGTTTTTCTTTGTCACCTATCATGTGTTTTGAGCATCCACTGTTGATGTACCACTGGTTTCTTGTCCTTCTGCATACAAGGCTATAACACATCTTTCTATTTGTGGTTATTTCTTTCTCCATATTTTGGGATTTAATGGATTTTTCTCTTTTTGAGCTATTTGCCGAAATTTACTCTTGCATTCAGATTCTTCATGGCCAAAGTTGTTATAGATTGAGCATTCTATTTCATTTTCAAGAAGAGAAAAGTTATTATAGAAGCTTTTCTTGATCCCTGTCACATTCCTTTGATTTCCTGCTTCTCTAGTCATGATATTTTTGTAATCAACACATTGAGCAGCTTTGTGTCCAAAATTATGACATGAGAAACATTGACCATTAAATAAGTTCATGCGATTATCGAATCTACTAACCTCTTGATTGTAGTTGAAGTTCCTCCTACTGACCTGTTGATTAATATTCTTTGAAGCAAATTGAGTGTGATTTACCTGAGGTTGATTGTGGCTTCTATTCATCCTTGAAGTAAATCGAGCCTAATTCACCTGGTGATCTACTTTATGCCTTTGTTGACGATTGTCAAACTGTTCACTGCTCTTTGCTGCATCACGATAGCTTTTAGTGGAGGTTGACAGCTTCGAAGATGTTTCTTCAGTATATCCAAGACCTGTCTTTATCAGAGGAGAGCGCTGCACTTTGATAATTTCATTTAAGGTTTTTGATCCTTTAGCAAATCTAAGATTGAGAGCCTTTGTTTTCTCAAGATCCTTTCTTAGACTCACAACTTCACATTCTAGCTTTTCATTGTGTTTTTCTCTTTCAACAAGTTGGAATGTCAAGGTATCTATAATCATGTTCTTTTCTTCTAAACAAATTTTGAGTTTAGATATTTCTTCATAAAGGTCATCTTCATCTGACACATCCAAAAAATCATCATCTTTATAAGCCATCAGAAGCCTATAGTCATTACTATTTTCATCTTCATCACTATTTGATAAACCATCGCTATCTTCATGAGTATAGTAGCTCTTTTTACTTACACTTTGTTTTCTATTCCATTTTGCAGTTTCCTTCCCTTTATCATATTTATCTTTATGAGGAAATTTGGTAGCATAATGACCGACTCTACTACAGCCAAAACATTTGAAAGGTAGTTTACCTATGAATCTACTGGAACCCCGTTGAAGATTCTTGACAAAGTTCGCTTCCTCTTCTTATTATGAAATATGTCCTGATTCATTGATTTATTCTTTTCCTTTTGCTGAAGCTTTAAACGTGGCTTCTCTCATATCTGATGGACCTTCTTTTCTCATCTCAAAGGTAGTTAAGATTCTGTGAAGTTGTGTCATAGTAATAGTCTGTAGATCCCACTTTTCTTCTATGGCAGATACTTTTGATTCAAATTTAGTAGATAAGGATCTTAAGACTTTTTCAACTAAGGTAACTTCCTTTATCTATTCACCCAAATTCTTCATGCAATTAACAATCTCATCTATACGTAAGAAGTAACTAGCTACACTTTCATCATTATGCATCTTGAGAGTTTCATATTGAATTATGAGAATTTGTAGTTTAGCTCGTTTTACCTAAGAGCCTCCTTCGTAGCTTAGAAAAATTTTGTCCCATATTTCTTTGGCTGATTTGAGATGCATAACTTTGACAAACTCTGATTGTGACAGACTTTGCAATAATGTATTGACAACCTTGGCATTGGTTTCATATTGATTTTTCCTTACTGCATCTGTAGGAATTGTTGATGGAAATGTATATCCTCCTTCCACGATTTCCCATACATCTGTTCCAAGAGATTGAAGATAGGCTGTGGTTCTTACCTTCCAATAAAAAAATTTCTCCCATCAAATATTGGTGGTCTGATGGATCACCTGCTTTCTTGATTACTCATGATGATGGATCTTCCTTCAAGCGATCAAGCTTCTTCTAAAGGACCTGCTCTGATACCAATTGTTGGAAATAATATTGAGAGGGGGGGTGAATCAGTATTATCAGGCTAATAATTTTTCATTTCCATAATCAAATTCATATATGCTACTTTAGTTAAGGGAACTCGCATGTACACGCAACTGTGTTTAGAACAACTAGCGTATATTCAACAAACTTATGATTCAGTTAATTCTTGATATATTGATCTTTAATCAGTGCATCAGAACCATATAAACAATAACTAGGTAAAATAGAACAAATCATCACACATAAGAAACACACATGAACACCAAGATATAAGGTGGAAACCCAATGTGGGTGAAAACCACCTGCTGCAATCTTCTCTGTCTTCTTTTAATAAAAAGAGAATTTTGTTTACAATTTTTGTAATGGTGCAGTCTTATACCAGTACGTAGGCTTCTACCTGAAGAAGGCTACAACCTTCTCTTGTTTTCCAACTTCTACTGGAAGGAAGCTACAACCCCCTAGTTCTTGTACTAGCTAATATGTTTACTTGTACGTAGTTACAGGCCTACAAAAGGCTACAACCTTCTCTTTTCTTCCATGGACCACGTTTCATAAATTTTTAGACTGGATCCATCAACAACATCATTCAATCATTAAATATATCTGCATCAACCAATCTCCTATTGAACCAACCATAACCAAGTCAATAAATCACTTTGAAAACCCATCAATCTAATATATCAAAATGCTGTCACCAAAGTATAGTAACCAGAACCCAAGCCAAAACCTAAAATACTGCAACAACAGATAGCAACAACTAAAACATAGATTGTAAGGTATATGCTACTTTCTTGTGCCGAACCTGCATGTATACACGCTTTCCTCAAAGCCAGCCAGCGTATACATTTGCAAATATTAATTCAATATTCTAAAGCTATACCAGACTTCAGTTATACCCAGATCATATCATTTACAGAATAATATATGCGTCAGCATTCAAATCTAGAGTATTCATGAGCAAAAACACATAATGAGAGTTCACTTTATGCATTAAGATCTTTAGATCTTATCCTCCATCAACCACTAAGGCTCCTCCTTGGTTCAGATCCAACAATGCACCATAACCCAATAACCTGCATACAAGATCTCACTATTCATCATAGATTCAATGCTTGAGTACAATGGCCTAATGATCTTCTCCTCCTTTTATAGTTTTAGGCCTTTCTCAATACCTTGGACCAAAACCACTTAGGACCAATACCTTGGATCAAAATACCTGGGGTCAATATCTCGGACCCGACACCTTAGACCAATATGATGGATCAAAATACCATGGACCAAATACTTCAGACCAAAAACTTAGATTTCCAACGTATACGCGCTTTTCCTTTTGTGAAAGTGTGTGTGTACGTATACGCGACTTGGATACAGTGAACCCACATGTATACGTGGCTTGGCCAGTGGTGAACCTGCGTATACCTTGTTGTTAACTTGCTGCACTATGATCTATCATCTGAGTGAGTTTCCATCAAGGAAAACACCTGTGTCATAATGCCAACAATTTGCTCCAAGGAAAGGCTTCTAACCACCACGTTAAGCCTTCCAATTGGCTTCCATAGGCTGCTACAAATTCTACCCACAATGGGACGCCATCCCTTGCATCAAATCAACTAAAAAGCATCCATCCATACCTTAGTTTGCAGGTATTTTCACTGTTGCACATTCTTCTCCTGGCTAGGGCTAATAACCCACTACTACAACCCTCTATTCTTCCTTTAGAACCACTCCAGCAATTGCAGCTTAGCTCCAATATGCTCATGTGGTCAAGCATTGTATTCTAGGGAGAAGTTAGCCCTAGATTGGGCCTTCTAGCCCTCTCCAAACATCACATCTCTCCTCCACACTATTGTTTAGGCTTGTAGCATCCTACAACAACCTAAAACATACCACACAACACTTTAAGGTGACCATACGACCTCCTTGTAGTAAACAAATCCTCCTTCTGACAAAGATGCACCCAAAATGGGACTAATAACTCTTATATATAATGCGTATTATTCCCTGTTGTAACTCGGACCTGTACCAATACCAAAAGACACTTCAAATCCACAAAAAATGCCCCACGTTTTCCTTGTTTGCATCTACGATTGATTCAGAGAAGTATGGAGGTGATTTGATGCACTTGGATGGATGAAATGAACTCACACATGTGCCTAAATTATATCCTTCACATGTGGCTCCAATGAATTCATGCCAACTGTCAACAAGTCCTTTTAAATCCAATCTGACTTGCACAAATCATGACAGTGACATTCAAAAATTAATATTTCTTGATCTAGAGCCCGGATTTGAGTGATTATTGATGCATTAGTTTTGTCTCGCCATCATCTATCACCTGAAATTTTCCCATGCTCAAATACCTCATGGTTTTGGCCCAACTCCTTTGGGTGAAAAACCCCAACCTTGGGTTCCAAGCCTATAAGTGACTTTTGTGGTGCTTCACCCTCCAAACCCTGAACCCTAGGGCTTGGAGTACCTCCCAAGCTACTCAAAAATCAACACTCCCTTTTAGCGAGGGAGTTACTTCCAAGACTAGGAAGTAACTCATCGTCATCATCACTACTCATAACAATTGCCCAACTCTTGGCACTCACAACTGCAACAATCCATGTAGCATGAACTACGCCTCTCGCGGAAGTGTCATTGTCACTGGAAGCATCCTGCTTCTTCTTCTTCTCCTCCTGGAATGTCTTCAACTCTCTCTATGATTCCTTCTTGGTTGTTGTAGGATCACCCTTTCTCCTCACTGACCACACGCTCTTTTTTTGGCTGCAAAGTCTCCCTCTCAATTTGAAAGCTCCCACTAGAATGTGACTCTCCCTGAGTCTCCAGAACCTGCATCTTCTTTTATGAAATCTATACCTGCCTCTTTGAAGCTTGCACCTACACCCGCTTCTCTGAAACCTACACCTGGTCCTTCTTCTTCTTCCCATGATCTACAAGTTTTCCCGTCATCCTGTATAGACCATGCTCTCTAATTCTAAGTACAATACCCATGGAGCTAGAGCCTCTAGATTTGAGTTTTTCCTTCCCATCCTAGAATAATACCTCAAAACCCTTCTTTTGGATCGTCGGGAAAAATATCATGCTATTTCTAAGTCCTGGTACAAACAATACATCCTGGACACTTGAATGGCACAAATCCTGATCTTCAGATCTCCTTTTGACTCTTGTAACTCAACACCATGTGCAACTTCGAGTCCCATTTAACTAGAGACGCAACTTCGAGTCCCATTTAAATAGAGACTCAAAAACCTCTTGTGACCATGTCATATGTTTCAACACACCACTATCCACGTACCATCCATCCTCATCAATAGTATCATGCAATAAATGAGAGATCATAGAAAATTCCTCCTCCTCCAACCTCCTGGTGAGAAAATCTATCTCAACAGAGGTGGAAACACAGATGACCTACTTCCCTTTCTTCTTTTCTTCATCTCTCTTCTTCATTAGACACCTCAATGAAAAACGACCCATCTTGCCATAGTTGAAACACTTGACTTTACTCAAGTCCTTCTTCTACTTACCCTTTATTCGTGCTGCAAGTACCATGTCATCATCAAAATTTGTCTTCTTTTGATGAAGATCCTTGTCTTGCGATTCTTCCTGAATGAAGTCATCCCATAGCCTATTCTAGTCTGACAAAATTTCTCTGGCAATGATCCCCTTGATGAAGGGCTTCCATTCCTTAGTGAACCCTTTCAAAGCAATCCTCACCATATCAGAATCTGAAATATTCACACCAATGGTAGCAAGCTCATCTTTGGCTTGAGACAATATCGTCAAATATGAAGTTACTCCTTCACCCTGCATCATCTTCGTGGACTTCAACTTATCTTCCAATACTAGTACATGGTTCTCGTTCTTATTCTAGAACAAATTTTGAAGAGCCATCCACATCTCATGTGCAGTGTTCTTCCCGAACAAATGGGGTATTAGGGGATCCTTCACACCATCAAGGATAATAAATCTCACCCTCGTATGCTAATCCTCATACACTTCCATCTCCTTTCATTTAGTTGGCTTCTTGATGGCTTTCTCGGTGAACTCCCAGATCCTATTGACCTTCAAGACCAACTTGATCCTTTCCTTCGACAGACTATAACTGGACAACCCTCCAACCTGTCCTCATACCATAGACCAACCTGCAATTTCAACATTTTAGTGGACCCTTCACCTACATTGTGACCAACTGCCTCTTAATCTATACTTGGTTGTGCACACTCTTATTCATTGTCTTCCAAAGTAGCTCAGACAAGCTATGATACCATGTTGAATTTCCATGATCTTGGGTCTAGGATAGAAACATAGAATCTCTGATGCTACCAATGTTGGGTGTGTGTTATATTCTTTCCATGTCTAGTCGCACGCGCATGGGGGGTCACAGGGGGGGCGATAACACCCCCCTATTTGTTGCATTGGCCACAACCCCCCATTTTGGGGGGTTTTAGGAGGGTGGTAGCTCCCCTGTACGAGGTTTGGGACAATGCCCTAGGAAATTTTTTTTGGACCCTATATTAGGTGGGCGGACCTACCTATGGTTTTGTGCAAAGGTTTTGCACATGGTTTTGGGCATGATGGTTTTCTTCCCATGGTATTTTTTAGATCCGGTCAAGGGAACTACAATTATGTTTAAATCCAGGGTTAATGGATTGAGGTTTATGAATGTTTCGACACACACACACACACACACACATATTGTAACATTGAAAGGAAAATAATGAAAAATCAATTTAGTAGTCCTGGTTTTGGGATCTAGGGAAAAATAATGAAAAATCAATCTGGTAGTCCCGATTTTGGGATCTAGGGAAAATCTATGTGTATTTGTTTTATATTCTTGTCATTGTTTATTTTTTATTTTTTAGAATTCATATGCAAGTAATTTTTGTACAAGGTTAAAACCTACAACAAAATCAAGAATATCAACAAAGCTACTTTGCACAACGAAATAATATAAATAAGTAAATCACACATGCACAAGTATAGACAACTTTTTATAAATTTCAACCAAACTTCATTATATTAATAAACATATAATACACCTGTCTAGGTCTCCCATACAAGGGATAATGACCCTCAATTATCGACAAGTACAATAATATAAGATACATTAAAAATCTTGGTGCAGTCTCTATGTCGTATCTCGTCCTATTGGTCCTTCACTTATATTTTGTTCTATAGTTGTGCCTTAGTCCATCAAAGGACAACAAATAGAGTCTCCAGGAGGGTTTCCACCTATCACTATTGCAAGTAACCTCTACTACAATGAGCAAAAACTGATCCAATCTACTCTTCTAGGCTGGCCAACACCTGAGCTCCAATCTCCCTTCTAGTAGATTCTTTCATCCATCAAAGAGCTATACATAGGCTCAACAACTTCACCCAACCTTCAGCTGTCAAGCTCTCATTATGACTACTTTTCAAGGGCTACTTTGGGTCATCAACAAGCTGCCCTCTACCAGTCCAATGAAACCCACTCCTCCACTATGAAATCTTCTCTAAGGAAAGGCTTCTAACCACCACGTTAAACCTTCCAATTGGCTTCCACAGGCTACTACAAATTGTGTCCACATTGGGACACCATCCCTTTCATCAAATCAACTAAAAATTGACCATACATACCTTAGTTTGCAGGTTTGTTCATTGTTACACGTTCTGCTCCTGGTTAGGTTTAATAACCCACTACTATAACCCTCTATTCTTCCTTCAAAACCACTCCAACAACTAGGACTTAGCTCCAATCTACTCTTGTGGTCAAGATTTGTATTCTAAAGAGAAATTAGCCCTAGATTGGGCATTCCAGCCCTCTCCAAACGTCATAACTCTCCTCCACACTGTTTTTTAGGCTTGCGACATCCTACAACAACCTAAAACATCCCACACAACACTTCAAGATGATCGTACTACCTCGATGTAGTAAACATAGTCTCCTTACAAATCCGCACCCAAAACAGGCCTAATAAATTCTCTCTATAATGCGGCTTCTTCTCTGCAGTAACTCAGACCTGTACCACTACCAAGAGACACTTCAAATCCACAAAAAATGCCCCATGTTGTCCTTGTTTGCATCCGTGGTTGCCTCAGAGAAGTATGGAGGCGATCTGATGCACTTGGATGGATGAAATGAACTCACACATGTTCCTAATTTATATCCTGCACATGTGGCTCCAATGAATTCATGCCAACTGTCAACAAGTCCTTTTAAAGCCAAGCTGACTTGCACAAATCATGACAGTGACATTCAAAAATTAATATCTCTTGATCTAGAGCTTTGATTTGAGTGATTCTCAATGTGTTAGTTTTCTCTCGACATCCTCTATCACCTCAATTTTTCTCATGCTCAAATACCTTATGGTTTTCTACCAAATCCTTTAGATGAAAAACTCCAACCTTGGGTTCCAAACCCATAAGTGACTTTTGTGGTGCTTCACCCTCCAAACCTTGAACCCTAGGGCTTGGAGTACCTCCCAAGCTACTAAAAAATCAACACTTGAAGCATTGATCCTATGTAATGATCATATTTCTCAGTTGGTTCAATAAAAGAAAGAGGGGTTTTTCCCAGTTGGGTTCCCTAGATAAATTATTGTGTTCTATGTTTGATTGTGTTTCTATTCCTTGTTTTCTATCTACATAATTTTGGTAGAGAAATCTTATGTATTTTGTGATAAATTTGTTCTCATTAGAAGTTGCAAGGTTTCAAGGATTTTCTACATGGTATCAGAGCATAAAACAAGATAGAGACCAAGTTCCTTGATTAGATTCAAAGTGTGTTAGAGTAGTTGGTGTAGAAATTCTACAAGTGCAGGAGTCATGTCATCCTATGGTTTGAGGACAGAGCATGCACTGGAAGGGACTTTTAATTTATATACATGGAAAGACAGAATGGAGGTTGTATTAGATGATAATGGGGTTTTGGAATACATCAAGACTGATATTCCTAAAAATATTGCATCATGTGTGTTAGTGTTAGTATTTGAATACTGCCATCAATGATCAAAATCCTCTTTTCATATCATATTAGGGTCCCATTCTGAATTTTTTGTCATTCCACTAGGTCATCATGCAAAAACATTGGTCACTGAAGGTTGAATTAGGGTTTCCTTTACTCATTTTATAAATTTACCCCTTGCTGGATCATTTCACCTTTTTTTGAAGTATACCATTAGTCATGACTTGTCTTCATCATGACAGTCATTTTCATCATGGTCACAACCACTCAAAATCTCCATTAGGCCTTAGGGTTCCCAAGGTACACTAAAACACCATCTCCTGCATAAAAGACCAGCAAGTGAAGGAGTAAGAATAAACAAGATTTCATCAGCAAAATAGTTTGTAATTTGAATATTCAAGCAAAAATGTAATTTTATGGTTTTAATATGTAATAATTCTCATGGTTCGAAGTTTTGTAAGTTCAAAGTTCCATCAACCAAAATGAAGAGTTTCAAATTCATTATGTTTCCAAATCCACCAAAAAGATCAAATTAGAAGATCAATTTCAAAGGAAATAGTCAAGTGAAAGGGTAAAGTTTCAAAAGTTAAGTGAATTCTAAAGGGAGTTGTCTTTTCCCAAGGGTGTCCAAATCATCATTTTCCACAAGCACTAAACCCTAATTTCCTCTCCCACTAAGCTAGGGTTGGTTATGGAATCAGAGACATCTAAGTAGAGGAGGCATAAGGGAGGTCATTTCAGCAATTATGAGGCCATTCCAACTCATAGACATCATGTCTCCATCGTTTTTCAAGAAATCATTCCAAGGGACAAATCATTTGCCACACATAGAGCCTGTTTTTCTTCAAACTATGTTTATGACCAAACATAGATGAATTTGACAAAAGTGAGAGAAGTATTTTTCCATCATAGGCCAAGGATGAAAAAACTCCTTCAATTTTTAGATAGGTGTCACGGTTTTGGAGAAATGTCTAAACAATAGTTGCTACAAGAGGTTTTCTGCATTTCTGGAGTGACGTTTGGAAAATCAATGTTTCTCCTAGGAGTGTCCAAATGACTTTATTGATGAGTAAAACGATAATTAGACATAAATATATTTCCAATGAGCTATCATGAGCTCAATTTGGATTTGAGGAAGACCTCCAAATGTTTCCTGCAAGCTCACACTTCATTTTTGCACCCTCATTCTACACCTTTTTACCAGTCTTAGAAGAATTGATTTTTGAGGGGCTATGCCGGATCATTTTAAGTTCTTTATAGGTCCATTACATATAAAAGAGATATATCTTTCCAACAAGTTATCATGAGCTCAATTGTGACTCTGGGAAGGCACTTAAAAGTTGGTTTGAAGATGACGCTGCACATGTGTGTTGGGCAAGGTGTGTTTCAGTGTTATGTTACGCGTTTGTGTATTACGCTGCGCTTTTCAGTGTTACACTGCGTGTTTGACCAAATTTCTCACTAGCTCTAAACAAAGTGCCATTGCCTCATAAACTTCAAGTTTGGTTGTTTTATTCATCTAGCAAGTAAGTAGCACTAAAATATAACCTCCTTACATTTCACAAGTCATATATTCATGGTATTAAGTCTCTTTTGTGAAATTTGGAATTTTCAAACCTACAAACCCTAGCTTCATTCCCACACCTCCAATTTCACTCCCTATTACTTCTATTCACTTCCCATATCACTATTAAACCCTTTCCCAAACCCCATATCATCTCACTACTTCCTTAAGCCCTTTATTCCCAAAACCCTAATACCTAGGTGTTCTATTTTCCTGGGCAAACCCCTAACCTGTAATAAAATTCTCTATCCCAAATCCTATCACTTCCCACATCTCCATAATCCCTCCCCTCACCTCCTCAAATTTTTATAGCCCTATCCCTATTCCCTAGACCTATTTCCACTTCCCATTCCCATCTACCTTATCCCCAGGGTTTCTTAACCAAACACTATGGAGGAAGACAGAGAATATGTGGAAGAGGAGGATACACAAGAAGATGAGGATAGATAATTCAAATAGGGGCAATGACTTACAAATAAATATGGCCAAACATTACTTCAAGAAAAATCAAATTGCAAGGTCCAAGCTCCAAAAGGTCAAAACAAGACTTGAAACCCTAGCCAAGAAAAATAAGGAAGACAAGCTTGAAATAATTGCTGAGGCATCACTCATTGCCTAACATACCTCATCAACCTTCCACAGATCAAATTTTGAAGAATTTTGAGCAGTTTTGAAAATTTTGGGGTTTTTTGCATTTTTGGCAGTTTTTACCCCAGTCACACTGCCAAAAGCACAACACCCTAGGCATTGCGCTTTTCCTAGAGGCCTCCAAAGGAAAAATGGCCACCACAATTAGATTCAAAAGGCCAAATACATTCATGAAAACCACTTTTCTAAGATTTTTTGGGTCAAATGGGCAATCAAAATGTCAAAAAACACACAAAAAATCATGTTTCTGCCCTGTTTTGGAGGTTGGCGCCGCACTTTTGAATAGTATTGGGAGAATCAGTGTTTGGAGGGTCAAATAAAGTCCATGTTGGAAACCTAAGTTAGATCTGGAAACTCTACAGGATAAGCTTTCCAACGAGCTATCCTGGGTTTAATTTGGGCACTGGGAAGGTAGGCAAAAGTAGGTCTGAAGATGATGCTGCGCGTTTGACATTGGCACTATGTGTTTGACCAGTTTCCTAATTTTTCATTGTTTTTCTCCAAATTTGATTTTCCTCTTGGGAAATCAACTTTTTACTGATGCAATTGATCATGTAAATGTAATTATGGTATGTTTACTATTACCTAGGGTAAATACATTGGGTAAATAGACTCTATGAGGTGTAATGAATCAGTTCATTGTAATTAGGGATGAGTCAATTTGACCACCCTACACTGTAGCTATCAGTTTGTATATCCCTCCCCTTATAATAAATAATAATATAATAATAAATAACTATATATACTAAAAATCAAATCGTGCATGTTTGAACGGATGAAGTTTCTTTTTCTAATTTAGTTTTAAAAAAATAAATCATGAGAGGTAAAGCCCATATTTCGAGTGTGTGACGGTTAAGAGTTCCATTCTCGTGGCTTTTGGTTCTGGTTAGGATAACTATTCTTAACATAAGTGCCTTCTCTTCCGTTACGCTTCCTGTTTTCTACAATGAATATTTTGGGAAATTTAAATGTTATTTTTGGATTTCATTTTGAACTGACCTAGGGCTCTATCTATTTCTTAAGCTCCGCAGTGCGAAATATAAGAGTGATTTTTGATGAAAAATGATGCGTTGGACAAGCTTTTGTGGGAGCTTTAACTTGTAACTCTTAAGTCACAACCACAAAGCTAAAGGCTAAGAGAAAAGCACTAGGAAATTTAGAGTAATGCAGAATTAATATTCTTGATTTGCTTCAAAGGATGCTAAATTTAATTAAAAAACAAAAAAAAAACATATATGCATACATTTCAGCCTAGTTTAACCATAGTTTCATATTGTACATCAATGAATCTAGTCATTTTTTTTTAAATCCTAAAAACACACTCCAAATCTCAAACGATCAGAGGATTAAATAGTTTATTGCTACGCCATGATTGGTCCCTAATCCCTTATAGAAAAATAACTCTCCTCGCTGCTATGTATGGTCTATCGTTTCAATTCTCAGTATCAATTAATCAATTTGTGTAACAATTTTCTAAAATTATTCTCCATTAAGTCATAATAGACCAATTTATCTTATGCAACCTTGTCATGTTGATGTGGAGAATGGATTGTGTTTCTTGTTGAATGTACACAGAATTTAATAAAATTAAAAACAGATAAGTTGATATTAAAACAACATATATTTAAACAATTGTTAAAAATGGCTAACAAATTAATGAAAACAAATCAAAATTGCGGAAATCTAGAAACCCCAATTCCAAAGTTCAGTTACCGTGGAAATTAACTTGTAGGAAAATAAGCATCTTGTAACTTCAAAAACAAGTCAAGTTAAATATTCCGACAAAATAATTTATTTATTTTTTTAGATGCCCATAGGCCCTAAGGGTTGAGCCCTGCTCTGATACCATATGTAACAGTACAAAGTAAATATAAAGTTAATTTCCTAATTAAAATCATAAACAAACAAGCTCATACCTATATTTCCTGTGATCAAAGTCTACTAGATGATAACAAGGTTTTGGGGACGAATCTCCACCCAATCGTAGGCTCAATTGCGCAAGGATTTGCTACAACTGGGCACCCCCGAGCCCTCAATCAACGTACTACTGCCAGTGACTCCTAAGTCTTAGAACACCATTCTCCCAAGAGAATGAAAGATAGAATCTCAGAATGATGGAATGCAGGAATGCCTCTCATCTTCCTCACCATCTATTAAATAGAACAAACATTGGAAGGGGAACCACATGCACACACTCCATGTGTCTACATGCAACTTTCTTTTGATTTTTAACTTTCTTGTTTTATTTCTTTACTTTTATTTTGATTTTTAGCTTTCTTGTTTTAGTTCCTTCGCTCTAAAATATTGAAATCTGTTTCAATTCACAATGGATAAACTCTGATATCTTATTGCCTTTAACTGATCGTTTTTCACTTGCATCTGTTCATTATTTTACGGTTCAATCTGATTTAAAAACACAGAGATAACATTCCTTGAATGCTGATCATATTATTCACTCATTATTTGTTGGATCACTGTTCTCATTGTCCTTTTGCGATAACAGTTGTTTGGCATTTCTCTGGTCTATTATTGCAAGAACACAACTCTCTCCATATGATCTTCTAATAAATTTAATTTTACATTGCAATTGCCAGTCAGATTACATGTATCTGCTCATTTACTACTCATATCATTTGTATATTAAATGTCATCAAACTACCATTGAAGTTCCCTTCATTCTTGAGTGAATTAGTTAGGCTTGCGGTATATATTTATATATATATATATATATATATATATAAACCACAGGGTGGTATATTTTAGTCTCAGTGGCAAATTGTACAAATTTGGATTAAAGTTTAGATGTTGAGTATAATGTTACATGAGGTTTGTGATTCAAGGTTAATTTCATATAATGGATAAAGTTGTCTAAGGAGAAATGGAAAGGAGAAACTTGCAATTTCTTTAAGGATGATAACTAATGATAGTTCATGTGATTATGGCCAACTTGGATCAAATGATTAAGGTGGTAGAGAGAAGTATCACAACAAGAGTAAGAAATCAGTAAGAAGAGACAACCTATTTTGGAACATAATGGAAGAGTTTGGTATAAACATAACTTGGTACTCTAAAGGCATCACTATAAGGTCTATCTAAGGATGAGGCACATAAAGAATAAAATATTGGCAATCAACCAATGAAGTTCAATAATTATGGTAATAATGAAGGAAATTTTTATGGAACTTGGACGGTATGATAACATAGAATGATTGGAGAAGATAAGTTGTGTGTATAAAAACATCTATAACAATGGGAGAGCCACATTGTAAAGTTATTCCATAGAGGACTAACTATATGAATGAATTATGGATATCAATACGTATGATCAGGAGATTTTATTATGTTGATGTCTTAAAAGAGGGAAAGATAAGCGGATTACACTTGGTAGCTATCCTAATGAATTTATTACCCAAGTTGGGAAATAGCAACAACATTTCCAAGGTATATCAGTGCTATAGAAGGGGGAGAAGGAACCACAATCACTGGAGGTGAGAAATTAAAGTCAATTTAATAAGCTAGAATGAAGTGAAGAAACTTCCATTTTTGAAGCCAGTAGACATGGAATAGTAGGAAATCAAGACAAGGAGAAAAATAAAAAAATATCTATGAATATCGGGTAGGAGGAAATGAAGGTATGTTCTATCAAGAGGAAAGTTCTTTTAAAGGTATTGATGAGTGGAGCGAGGAACATGATTGGTAATGGTCATAATGAGGATCTACATATTTTAAAAATGTAAGGGTGTGAAGTTGCATGATGACCAAGTGATAATAAACGAGGAAGATATAGGAAGGAATGTTGCTAGAAATTTTGTAAGGATACCTTGAGAAGGATTGTGTACATAGTGACAAAAGAAGTGAAAGTCAATTAATAGAGATTGTACTTGACTAATTTTCACTCATTATTTCATGAGTAGGACTTTCCATAACGTTATAAGAGGTTGTTTCCACATAACACCTCACATTTAAGTTTTTCATGGACAATGATGGTAGTAGTGTTTCCAACTGTTTCAAAATCTAAAATAATGATACTATTTAATAAGAAAGAGTCTTTCGCCCAACTTGAGGAAGGGTGAATTTATGATAAAGAATACACATGATAGAAAGTTAAATCATGATGAAATAGTGTTTATATACAATTGCATATAGCGGTATTGGAATTAGTAAGACAAGGGTAAATGGATGTAAAACCAAGGGATTTCAGTTTCGATTTAAATAATGATTGTATAACTAGTAATATCTTAACAATGAATTTCACCAGAATTTCGTTGGGGAAGGAAGAATATATGACGAGAGATTAACACTCAAGAAGATGAGACTCATGTGAAATTTAACGATGTACTTAGATGATTATACCTATGGTGTAAATGGTCAACTTCCTAGTTGAAAGCAGTGGAAATGATTATGGAAAAAGTAATTGGTATCTTGATGAGAACATAACACTAATAACATTGATGAGATAACATAGATCCTAGATGGATGTTGAATAATCTTAGTTCATAGTTGAATGTTTGTAAGTAAATGAAATTGATTTTTTTTTTTTTCCTGATGAATCATGATAGGAATGCTTATAGAGTATTATTCTATATTTGATAAGTATTGAGATGTTTCTCATATTGATGATGTTTCATGATATGATGGTATGAGGGTGATCATGCACATGTGGTTCATATTTATATAGTTGTTACAATAGTGACGATGTATCCTTATGATGATGATGATATGCATAGGCATTATGATGTTATGTCAAGGTACAATGACATATTCATTTACTACGTGATGATAGGTATTTAATGTCGAATACTCATGATGGATATGATATGCATAACGTGGCATAGGAATTATGATGCTATAATATGAGGTTTATTGACATGTGGTTCATTTATTATGTGAAGTCATGATATGTCTTTGATGCAAATATGTTGATGTTATAACTAATGATGGTATTTCATGAGGTGAAGCATGTGATAGTTGCGTAAGCATGCAGTTCGTTATTATTCATAATGTTGCAATTAACAATGATGAATGTTACATGATGACATGCAAGACTTGGCATGTGGATTATTTTCTATGATACTATGATGGTATAGCTGATGCATTGGTTGCATGTTGAGGTGTGATATTTGATAGGACTCCACAAATGAGTCGAGAGGGTCGGTTTATTTGATGATCTCGTGTGAGCCCATACGCACGAGGGAGAATAAGTAACACCATATGGGCTGGGGACAAAACTCAATCAACACTACATATGCCAGTGGTTCCTTTGTCTTGTGTATAGCTCTTGAAGAGATATGGGACCATCTTGAGGAGGCCAAGTGCCTGATCTTCTAGGCTAGGTGCCTGTTATTGGATTGGGATGCCGAAGTCTGGAAGGGATGTAAAGGACTTCGATGCCTGGGGCTGTGTGCCTTAGTAGTTATGGAGGGAGTGGGCCAGCCTTGCGAGATACCGAGGGTCATTGAGTACCGGACCAAATGTCTGTCTTGGGGCAAATGAGGTCTGAGTCAGGCGTGAGCCTTGGGGCCAACCTTGGACTAGGATACAGACCGGGTCAGGCTTATGCCTAGTGCCGAAAGTGGGAAAAAAGACAGAGATTCCCTTGAGATTTCCCAAGGTGTTGGGGACTTTCGATGCCTGCTGGTTATACTAGTTCAGTAGAGGGTGTTGACAACATGAAGTAAATAAAATAATAAATAATAAATAATTGAACTTAACTTCGCGACGAAGTTTCTTAAAGTGGGAGAGTATGTAATATCCCTCTCCTTAAATAATAATAATAAATAATACAAAATAATAAATAATACAAAAATAGTAATTAAATAATATAAAATAATAAATAAATCACTTAATAATAAATAATAAAAATAATAAATCATAAATGTTAAATAATAAATGATATTAGAAATATAATACAAAGAAAATAAATAAAATATAAAAATAAAAATAGTAATAACCATACTAAAGCTCTAAATAAGAATAAATAGAAATAAAACAAGAAAGCTAAAAATCAAAAGAAAGTTGCATGTAGACACATGAGTCTGTGCATGTGGTTCCCCTTCCAATGTTTGTTCTATTTAATAGATGGTGAGGAAGATGAGAGGCATTCCTACATTCCATCATTCCAAGATTCTATCTTTCATTCTCTTGGGAGAATGGTGTTCTAAGACTTAGGAGTCACTGGCAGTAGTACGTTGATTGAGCGCTCGGGGGTGGCCAGTTGTAGCAAATCCTTGCACAATTGAACCTACGATTGGGTGGAGAGTCGTCCCCAAAACCTTGTTGTCATCTAGAAAACTTCGATCACAGGTAATATAAGTATGAGCTTATTTGTTTGTTTATGATTTTAATTAGGAATTTAACTTTATATTTACTTTGTACTGTTACACAATTCAGATTTTGGTGGAACTATTGCTCCTCTCATGGATTCGACCCCTGAGGTTGGGAGGAGTTTGTTTTGAGGCCTATATCTTGTATTTTTCAGTCTTTTCAAAGGTTGGACTCAGTTGGTTGCTGTTAGATTGATCAGAGACACTATTGTATAAGAATTTGGCCAGTTTTAATAGATAACTTGCAGCTATTTCCTTGGGATACCTGTGGTATGGTTGTCTAGCTTTGTTTTTTCTTTGTGATCATCTGTATGAATGTTTTGTATGCTCATAAACCATTTCATGTCTATTATATGGTAATTTTCAAGTTGATAGGTAGAATACATGTTTTCTCATGCTCTGTTTTGGGTAAGTTAGCCATGAGAGATAGGAGGTAGAGCACACAAAGAGGATTTGTGCACTGTAGTATCCCACGAGTCACAATCATTACTTCTTTGTACCTAAAACCATATTTACAGATAGAGAAAGGGAGTGAAGTGACCTGACCTTCTAGTTGGGTTTTCTCCCGAAAGGGTTTCCCAAAGAGAATATCTTGTGTCTTATGCATATGTGTGAGCTTATTTTATCATTATCTACTTTTCTGCATAATTTCCATTCCCATGCATGCACTAATTACAATTAAAACTACACATCTTAAGGTTTAATAAAATTGCAACAGTGTAGAATCTCATATTTTTAATATAATATTATCAGATCTATTGTGATGAACTATCTAGTGGAATATCCATGAAAGTTTACGGATCATTTGGTGTCAGAGCGAGTTTCTCTGGGTATTTTTTTGGAGATTGCAGGGATCTAGATCGGTGGGGTTGAAAATCATAAAACCTTAATAATGGCCAAAGAATCTGTAAATGAAACTAGTGATCCAATAAAGGTGAGGTTTTTGCGGCTCGAACAATAAGTTGCAGATATAAACTGCAATGTAAACCTCCTCATGGTGGCCCTAAGAAATAAGTTGGGTATATTTGGAGAAGATGGGGGTTCGAATGCAGAGGAAAAATCATAAGGGGAATCAGGATATCAGGAAGACATGGAGAACCAGTCGAAGAAAGAACCTAGAAAAGATCAACTCGGTTCAAGTGTCATGAATCAATCCCTGCTTAAAATGGAATTGAAAATTGATATCAAGTCGTACCATGACGAAATTGACACTCTGAAGTTGAACCATTGGTTGCAGCAACTAGAAGTTTATTTCAGCATCCATCAAATCGAGGAAGGGTAAAAGATCTCATTCGTGTGACTGAAATTGGAGGGTCATGCACTAAATTGGTGGGAGAGCCACATAGAAACCCTGAGGTTGGAGGGAGAACCTCCAGTGACTAAGTGGGAGGATTTCAAAACCCTCATTAAGTCACACTTTTTATCCCATCGAGTATGTGGAGGACTAATGGACCCGATGGCATACTTCAGGCAAAAGTTGGGCCAAAGCGTGCAGGAGCACACCACAAAATTCAGAAAGATCTCTATAATGTTGGGTATCTCTTCAAAGAACCCAAATGTACTCCTCAAGTATTTGGGGGGTCTACACTGCCATCTACATGAAAAATTGATGTTGTTCCCCAAAACGATGGATGAGGCTTGTGTATAGGCACAATACCTGGAGAACATAGGCCTGAAGAGAGCACAATCAAGTGGATCAAATCAAAAGAAGTAACAACAAGATTCTAAGGAGGGGAAGAAGAAGAAAGAATGGGGAAAAGATAAGAAGACGCCAACCATAACACACCAGTGCAAATATCCTAGCAACCACCCAACATGGATGGCCATACAGAGGAAAAATGTTGGAATTTGCATCCAGATCTAAACCTAAAGAAAAAGAAGAAGAATCTCATGGCCATTGATTTGAGAAACTAGGTTGAAAGCAGCTCAGATGTGGATGAGAAGATCACATGTACATCAGTACAGGAGGAGGTAAATTTGAGTAGCCTTCATTAATAGGAAGAGAAAGAAATGAACAAACTCTTCCATATAAAGATATAGGTCAAGAAGAAAAAGAATGATGCTCTATTTAACTCAAGATTGCGGACGAATCTCATTACAACATCGTTGGCCAAGAACTTGGGGTTGGAAGTTTGTGATCATCCAAAACCATATCCATTGGTTTGGGTAAATAAGGTTGCATAATTGAAGGTAAAAAAAAAGTGTAAAATTAGATTTTCTATCAGTGTTGATTTTATTGATGAAGTAGACCTAGATGTGGTTCCCCTCGATGTATGTGGAGTCATGTTTGGGGTCCATACATGTGCATGCATGATGAAATATTCATGAGGAGATCCAACTAGTATCGACTCGTCAAGGATGGAAAATAGTTCATCATCAATGGACACAAAGGAAAGTCAAAAAGCTCACTGGTAAGTGCCAACCAAGCCAAGAAATTGATCAGTTCCAGCAAGAAGTATGTTTTATTATTTTTAAGAAAAAATTAGTCTGAAGAGGAGACAATAAGGGGTAAGGCATCCCTAGAGAGGTGTACTAAGAAACAAAAAAAATAATTGGAGGAGTTGTTACTGTAGAAATTTGAATAATATAACACTTATTCACAGAGATTATCCTGATTATACACTATTTGCGGAATGCATGCATAATACATAACCTCCTCTACCATTGATCAT
>APFE030433355.1:0-25086 GCA_000404065.3 Pinus taeda | reverse complement strand
GAGGGCGATTCCCAGAATCACCCTACTACCCCCGGCTACCTGTGGTGGCACGAACGTGGGCGGAGGGCTTGCCCACAGGCACCTCTGCCCACGGCCGCGCCACCACGGGCGGCCGGGGAGCGGAGGGCCACAATTTTTTTTTTTTAATAATAATAAAAAAAAATCCGTTAAAAAACAATTTTTAATTTTTAATTTCCTGGATGCGGGTGATTGACAGCCAGAGAGGTACGTTGGAGGCGCGCAAGGTGGGCAAGTGGCAGCCCAACTGCGCCAGGTGTAAGTGTCATGGGCTGGTTAGCTGGCCTCATACAAACCCATTTATTGCAGCATTAACACAGCCTGCCCTGTTTTTGGTTCTTGGCGCAATGGCGCTCAGTTTAATCTGCATCGCTGCTGTTCCGGGTGACTCTCCGAGAGATAGCTCGTCCACCTGCTTCCCGTCGGCTCAGGTGCATGTTGTAAGTTCTTCCTTGTTGATCTGTTTCTGCTGGGCTATATGTGCTTTCACCATATCCGGCCTCCATTCAGCTCTGGTTCCTGATACTCACAGTTTTTCTCGGGCTCTATCTTCGACTCTCTCTGTGCACACGCCCCTCAGTCATTTCTCTGCCCTCCCTCCTCCGTTTATCAGTCCTCATCCCATTAAAATGCCACGAGAAAGGCTAAGAATGGTAAGCAGGCGCAGCAGTTCACCTGGACGAGCCACCCACCAGCACTCCTCCACCACTCTGAAGCCCTCTGAGGATGCGTTGGTCTATCCTGCCACCAAAAGTGGCAGAGGCAGGGGAAGGGGGCAAGCTAGAGGCGGAGCCTGTACGCATCACGTGCATCCCACAGCCCGCTTCCGAATTCCATGTTCTCTGGCAAATTCCTCCTTCATCGTCTCTGTTACAATCGAAAAATGTCAGAATGCCATGGGTTCGAGAGTTGTTCAACATGGGGTTCCAGCGGAACAGAGGTTGCCAAGTCAAATTGCCACCCCGTGCCATGTCACCGAAGGCATGCCTACTATGCACACTGAACCCAATGTTGGCCCAAGCGAGCCTGCGAGAGGAGAGCCTTCAAGCTCTGCTGTCCATTCTTCTGACTCCATGGACTCAGGTCAATTTGGGTGCCGAATTGTGGAGGAACAACCGTCAACCTCAGATGAAGATTGAACCAGTCAGCGCCTCTGGTTTTTTGGTTCTGCCTCCGAAGACGAAGCTCACCTCCCCTTCGACGTTCAGTGTTCATGCCTGGTTCAGGCTTTTGTCCATGATACAGGTCGGGGTCTGTTTATGTTTCTTTTTATGTTAAAATCGGCTCTTGAAACAACAATGTTTATCTCAGTCCGGCATCGCCGTATGGCTCAGTTTTTTGAGTCTTTCTGGAATGTTCAATGTTCCTTGAAACTAATTTCTTTGATGTAAGTCTTTTTGCTGGTTCCACAGTCAAGATGTCAAGGTTTTTTGCTCTATTCCAACTTCATGGCTTGAACTCTCAAGGCAATGGCCTTGCTGTAACTTTTTTGTATGAATATAGGAGTAGACCAATTGAGGAAAATATATATATATATATATATATATATATATATATATATATATTATTTTATTTTTTTAAAATTTTTTAATTTTAAATTAAAAAATTAATATATATTATATATATATATATATATTTAATTTTAAAAAAAAAAAAAAAAAATTTGTAGGTTTAATAAAAAAAAAAAATTGTTTTAAAATAAAAAAATATGATTTTTTTTTTAATTTGAATTTATTATTTTTTTTTTAATTTGAATTTTTTTTTATAAATCAAAATAGGCATTTTTAATAAATTGTAAATGTTTTTTTATTTTTTTATTTATCTTTTTCATTTGAAAAGACATATATTTTATGCCATTTTCATATTTTTTTGGATTTTTTTTTTTATAATTTGATTTTATTTTGTTTTTTTATAATTTAATTTTACTAGTTTTTTAATTTTTTTAGTTAATTTTTCTTTTTTTTTAAACTAGTTTGTTTTTATTTTTATTTTTTCCTATTTTTGCTAATGGTTTTTTCTTAATTTCTCTATTTTTTTACTTCTTATATATTATATTATATATATATATATATATATATATATATATGTGAATTTTTTTTTTCCAATTCTTTTATGGTTTATGAGATAATTTTTTTTTTAACATTTTTTATTTTTTATTTTTGTCTTTTTTTATATTTTTTTATATTTTGTTTTTTATAGACAATTATTTCATTCGGATTGAAAATTTAATTAACGATGTATAAATATGTAGAATATCGAAAATGCAAAATATCGACCTTCTTCTTTAAATATGCAAAACAATAAAAATCTCACTACAAAAAAAAAAAAATAATAACAAAAAAAAACAAGATAATATGAAGAAGAAGACCACTTCCAAAATTATTAAATTTACAAAATAATTATTTACATTTCATACAATAAAAAAAATTTAAGTCAAAAATAGGTCTTTTAAAAGAAGGGTCTGATGCAGAATACCCTCTTTTTTAAATCAGCATGAAAATCACTACCATTCTAAAACGCAATGCACATAAAAAATTAAAGTGCCAAAGACTATGCTCTAAAAAAAACGTGTGTTCTACATCACCCCTTTTCAAAATCGGGTCACTTTTTTGCTATCTCTACAAAACGGGTAACAGTATCAGTTCCCGTTTCAAAGTTTACGTTGATCATTGCATTTAGATTTATTTTCCATTTATTTTAATCAAAATTCTCTTTACACAAGATAAATCATTAATGTGGCCTAGATGATCCCTCATTTCAACCCATTAAAAAGGATTCCTTCTTCAAGCGGTTGCAAGGAAAGGCAAGTCTTGCCTTTTCCTATAAGTACCAGTAATCAATATCATATACCAACAAGTAAAAGAATTAGCTTTATGCATTTAGGTTAATTTAAATTGGATATGCATTTAGTTTTAGATTAAGACACCTAAGCCAATATCCGGGGGAAATCATCATCCCAAAAGGTCTAATTAGGGCCCTGATTGGGTGATTTACTTATTGTTGATTATGGTCAATTTTGTCCATCTTCTAACACCAAAAATGTTGATGGCCAAAATTTTCCATGATCAACATTAAGGGAATCACCCAGTTAGGGCCCAATTAGACCCTTATCCATTCGAAATGGTGATTTCACCTAGTTATATGCCTAGGTACCTCAACCTAAAAATTACCTAAACTAAATGCCTAAACTAACCTAAATGCATGAACTAACTCTAAATCTAGCTTTAAGCTCCTAGTGTATAATATTGATTGGTGGTACTAATAGGCGAAGGAAAGACTTTCCCTTTTTTGGCCACTTGAAAAGGTAATCTTTTTTGTTTGCTGAAATAATGGCTCAACTCAACCACTAGATGCTTACTCCTGTGTAAGGAGACTTTTGTTTATAATGAATTAAACTAAATCTAAATGTAGTATGGAAAGATAAAAATAAATAAAATTATTCCACAATTATTCTAACTTGGCACATATGAAGTAATTCCTAAATACCAAGTGCAAGGATTTAAAAATAATGGGGATTTAACATGCAATAATGGGGACCAATCTTCTTAAATTTTAGCTTATTATATGCACCCTTAGGAAACTGTTCTTTGTAAGTGTGAAAGGACTTCATCCCCTACATTAAACTACACTTCTTGTTGCTTTAAATCTGCCTGTTGTTTATATTTCTGAGTGCTATCCTGCAACTTTGATTTCACCTGCTCGTGTATATCATTCATTGCTTTGGCGAAATCTTCCCCATCAACACTTCTCTTTTCCAATTTTCCCAGATCCCGTAACTCATGTTCTCCGCGAGGATGCATGCCATATAGGATCTAAAATGGACTGTGCCCTGTGTTGCGGTTCAGTGAATCGTTATAAGCGAATTCTGCTTGAGCAAGCACACAATCCCATAATTGTGAATTTTCTCCAGTTAGGCTCCGTAGCAGGTTCCCCAAACTCTTGTTCACCACTTCTGTTTGCCCGTCAGTTTGCGGGTGATATGCGGAGTTGAAATTCAATTGTGTATCTAACTTCTTCCACAGGGTGCGCCAAAAGTGTCTTGTGAATTTCACGTCCTTGTCGGAAATAATAGATCTAGGTAGGCCGTGCAATCTGACAATCTCAGTGAAAAACAGGTGAGCTACGTGAGTGGCATCACTATTTTTTCTACAAGGGATGAAATGCGCCATTTTCAAAAACCTATCTACCACCACCATCACCGAGTCGTAACCTCGCTGCATTCTTGGTAGTCCCAAGACAAAGTCAATGCTGACCAAGTCCCATGGTCTACTTGGAACAGGCAGTGGTGTGTAAAGTCCTGTGTTTTGACTGTGTCCTTTCGCCAATTGGCAGACTTTACACCTACTCACATATCACTGTACATCCCTTCGTATTCTTGGCCAGTAATAAAAATGTCCGAGCTGATCTAAAGTTTTGTCTATGTCGAAATGTTTGGCTAGACCTCCACTGTGCTTCTCCCGAGTAATATTTTCTCTCATCGAACAATCAGGAATGCATAACTACCCCCCTTTAAACAATAATTTCTCCTATAAATTGTAGTCGAACCATGGACTATTGTTTCTCAGCAAGGGATTCTGACAGGCTTCATAAGCCTCTTTGAAATCCGCGTCGGTCTGATATAAGTCTTTCAAATGCTCAAAGCCCAGCACTTGTATCGTACTTTCCTGTAAGAGCAAGGCTCTTCTACTTAACGCATCTACCACCTTGTTGCCCTGCCCACTGATGTGTTTCAACACAAAGGTGAAACTCTGCAAATATTCGACCCACTTGGCATGCTTATGGTTCAGTTTATGTTGTTTCATCAAATATTGCAGTGAAAAATTATCAGAAAATAAAACAAACTCGCTCCCCAGCAGATAGTGTCTCCAATGCTTCAGTGCTTAGACAACAACATAGAATTCCTTGTCGTGTGATGAATACTTCTGCCTGCTCTCGTTCAACTTTTCACTGAAAAATGCAACAGGTTTGTCTTCTTGGCTGAGTACAGCTCCAATGGTTGTACCGCTTGCATCACAGTGAACCTGGAAAAACTTATTAAAATCTGGCAATCTTAAAATTGGTCTTTCTGTAATCTTCTTCTTTAGGAGCTGAAAGCTTTCCTCTGTTGCCTTGGTCCAACGAAAAGGCTGACTTGCCTTTTTTATAGTGTCCAACATAGGCGCGTATATTTCACTGAAATTTCTTATAAATTTGCGATAAAAACTTGCCAACCCATGAAAACTATGTACCTCAAACAGGGTTTTCGGGGATGGCCAGTTAATGATTGCTGCAATCTTCTCTGGGTCCATCTTCAACTCGTTTTCTGTAATTACAAAGCCCAAATAAACCATTTCTCTTTGTAGGAAAGTACATTTTTTCAGATTTATCAGCAACGTATTTTGCTGCAATTTCTCCAGCACAGTTCGAACATGTCGAAAGTGTTCCTCCTTAGTCTTGCTGAAAATTAATATGTCATCAAGATACACTATTACAAACTTTCTGATGAACTCTTTCAACATTTCGTTCATTAGTCACATAAAAGTACTAGGGGCGATACTCAAACCGAATGGCATGACTAGCCACTCGTACAGCCCTTCATTGGTCTTGAAGGTTTTCTTCCACTCATCTCCTTCCCTTATCCGAATCTGATGATAGCCAATCTTTAGATCAATCTTCGTGAAGTATGCTGCCCCACTCAGACAGTCCATCATATCGTCCATCCATGGCAATGGAAATCTGTACCTGATGGTGATCTTATTGATGGCCCTTGAATCTGTGCACATTCGCCATTCTCCTCCTTTCTTGGGAGCGAGAATAGTTGGTACTGCACAAGGGCTCAAACTCTCCCTTATCAGCCCTTTATCTAGCAACTCCTGCGCCTATTTTCTGATCTCCTCATTATCTTTGGGGCTCATCCGATATGTTGCCTTATTTGGTAGACTTGCGCCAGGTATAAAGTCAATATGATGACTGATACTTCTCTTAGGGGGCAACTTCACTGGTAAATCATCAACTACAATATCACTGAATTCTTGCAGCATTTTTTGAATTTTTGCAGGCAAATCAAACATTTTTGTGTGCAACAGCACTGTCTTTGCCCTCCTCACAACAGCATAGTTCACTTCACTTTCTTCAATCTATTTCAAAAATTGTTTTTCACCCATTAGTAATACTTTCATCCCGCTTGTTCCTACTATCTCCTCCTCCTTGATGAGCACAAGTGTGTGCTTGATCCCATCTTCGACAAACATGTAGCAGTTTGCCTTCCCAGCATGCACTACCTTCCGATCATACTACCATGGCCTTCCTAGCAGTATGTGACACACGTCCATCTACATGATATCACAAATAACTTTGTCTTTGTACTTACCAATGTGGAACTCAACTTCACATTGTTCATCAACCAACAATTGATGGCCTTTCTGCAGCCACGACACCTTGTAAGGGGTGGGGTGCTTCAGCCGCTTCAAACCCAACTTCTCTACCATCTCGATGGCAACCAAATTATCTGTACTCCCACTGTCGATGATCAACTCGCAGCATTTTCTGTGCGACTTGCAAACTGTCCGGATAATGCTTTCCTTTGAGTTTGTTCAGCTGTTTCTTTGGCTGGTTTCAACAATACTTTGTTCAAAACTAAGGCTTCCCCTATTTCTGGTACATTTTCTACTTCTTGGGGTGGTGCCTCTGCTTCCTCAGGCTGTGCAACAAATGTTCCTCTCTAGCCAGCTTGTTCCACTTCAAGGCATTCAAAAGATTTGTGCCCCCATTTGTGGCACCTGTAGCACTGATAGTTAGCTCCTCTACCTCGGCCATTCCCTCTTCCTCGCTGATATGGCATGCCACCTCTAGTGTTGTCTCCTTTTTCCGTTGTTCCTGAAGCCTTGGAGTTGCTGCCCTCTTCACTATTACTGGCAGTTCGTCCTCTGCCATAGGACTGTCCTCGTCCTCTGCCAGTTCCCCGTCCTCTCCTAGAATTTTGTTTTCTGGTGATCTTCTCCTCTGACTTCACAGCACTCTGGTAGGCTTCCTCTATATTTTTCGGTGAAAGAATGTTGATTTCATCCAAAATTTCCAGTCTCAAACCATTTACATATCTTGTTGTTTTCTCTAGGGTGTCCTCTGTGTAACTAGCTCTTAAATTTACCTGGTAGAATTCTTCCATATACTCTCTCACTGTCATCCCTTTTTGCCTCAAATTCTGCACTTGCCGATGCAGTGCAATCTGGTAATCCTTGGGCAGAAATCTGCCTTTCAGCTTGGCCACTTCTTTATTGGCAACTTGTTCATCCTTCTTTTTTCCGCTTGGACACTATCCCACCACATGGCTGTGTGTCCTTTCAGCTTCGTTGCAGCGAACTTAACTCTCTAATCCTCATTGACCTCTTCACATTCAAAATACTTGTCCAATTCGTTGATCCAGTCTAATAGAACTTTTATGGACAAGCTGCCATCGTAATTTGAGATCTTTGGTTTAGGCTTACTGCTAGGCAATAGGACCGACCTCAACAACCTCATCTTTGGCCCTTCTTTATTCGATCCATCTATTGTAACTATGGCCTCTTCTTCGCTGTCATCTCCTACCTCTGGATCCCTTCTCCTTCCTGCTTCAACTGCCCCCAAACGGGCAGTAAGGATCCTTATTTCTTCTCTCAGTCCTTCATCTGCTGCTCTGCGCACACCTCTCCCACGTCCTCGTCTTCCAACTTCCATGTCTATCCTGACACTTTCAATTTCCTGCTCTGATACCACTTGATGGGTCCAGCCCCCTCTTTACACTCAACAAACGTTATAAAATGGATATAAATTAATGTGATGATTTCGGTGGTGATTAATTATGTGATTAGGTTAATTAGTGGGTGATTACATTGATTAGCACAGATATTTTAGTACTGGTCTTTATTACTCATACCAGCATCGTTGGATATTGGACATGTGTCCCTTCCTCGGTAAGCACACTCCCGCCTTGGTTAATGTTTCATCAAACCGTATTCTCCCGGTCATTTGTGAATTGTTCTGCTGGTGGTTCGAGGGTTTTACCGTTTGTTCTTCTAGTGCGATTTCACTGTGTGAATGTGCTGCTGTTATTGTTTTTGTTCGGCCTTGACCTGGATATGTGCTCGGCTCCACTGGTTGGTAAGTATACATTGTTCTGTGCTATTTTCCTTTAGTTCCTCTATCTCAGTGCTTGATAAGCCCTGCCACTCCATGGAAAGCATGCTTGTCTTGAAGGTTTTTCAGTTTCTCTGTGTATAGTCTCAGTTGTTCGTTTCGCTGATTTGTAGTAACTACTCTTTACCTTGGTTTCTTTAATTCAGTTGCTCTTGAATTTCATTGTAATGCTGCTCTGTTGCATTGGCAGGTTGTGGTCTCGGGGGTTTACAGCTTTGGCTTCTTACACAGCAATGAGAGTAAGTTGTTGTTCTCCGCCATCATCGATTCCTACTTTTTACTCTGTTGACTGATTCAGTTGCTCCTTTGTGAGTAGAGGAACTCTTGGGTGACCGCAACCTCGGTGCTCTGTCTCTTCACTGGTAAGTCCCAAACCCTAAGCTTTCTGGTATTTTGTTCGCTCGATTCTTCTCTTCCTTCCATGCAACGCTTACACTCTGTTTTGGTGAATTGTTACAGGTGGGTTCGTTCTGGAGACCCTGGCTTCTATTATGTCGCGAGCTGGCAAGACTTGGTAGGGTCTCTCCTTATTAACTTGGTTTATTTGCTTGCTTCCATTGTCGTTGGCTTAATTCATGGCCTAGTTAGATTTAGGCATAGATTCCTCTATTTGTATGGCGTAATGTAGCTACAGGCCTCAGGCTTGCGTTAACACAGTTTTGGGTTGTAACTATAGGGTTTACGGGTTAGGGTTTTTCAACCCGTTCTGTATTATGCACTTATTGCACTTGAACGACGTTAAATTCCGTATGGACAGTAATGTACATTTAACAGAGATTATATGATTTCTTTTTATGAATAAATGAAAGGGTTCCATTCTCAGGAAATACCTGTGTTGATGGTTTCTATCCTTGCTATCTGGAACTTGTGCATTATCCAAAGATTTCTTTTGCTCATTCGCTTTAGTTTGTCTAGGACTAACCGTCCACGTTTCTGTAGTTTCTCCAGTTCTTACACGTACAAAGTATTGTTGTCTGTCGGCCTGTTAAGTTAATGCAAATAGAAAAATATGTATGCTCTGTAGGATAGAAATAAAAGAAATTTCTTTAACTGTGTTAAGAAACTCAACATAAAAGACTGTAAATGGACAGCTGTGGGATGTTAAATGTAAATTTTATGCGCTCAGAGATTTCTATTATTTTTCTCTTTTCAAAAGTCGAACTTGTGACAATGCATTCTGCCTTCTTTTGAATGATTTTGGAAAACAGTTTCTCTTAACCATTGTTAGTTACATTTGATGGTTTGTTTTCATTTCTAAAACTGTTTATTTTTCCTACGTTGTGATTTGTAAAGGATAACATGATAAATGAAAACAATTAACTACAACAGTTCGTTTAATTCAACTTTTATCTTCTTAAATACTACTTCTCTAAGAAATTAAAATAATAAAAGAAATGAAATTAAAGTGTTCACTTGAAATTTCCTCCTCAGTCCTCTCAGAGACCAAATGACCCTCTGTCACAATGATCCCCTTCAGCTAGATGCTCCTGCATCAATATATATATATACATATTTTTATATATAGTTGATGAAAACCAACAACTTTAACTAATCATAATTTTCAAACTGTAAGTCGAAATCAAAGCGAAAATTAGGTCTTTGTAAATTTATGAAGGAAACAAAAGTGATCAGGGTATCAAAACAAAAACCAAAGAAAAAGTAAAAAATCACTCAAAATACAACAAACCAAAGCAATTTAAGAATGACATTAACAAAATTTATATAGAGGGCCCCATAATTTTGAAAAACTTAAGGAGAGGTGTCGAGGCCTCAACAATTGGCAACTCACTGGGACAACACAATTATCTTTGGTTTATAAATAGGGCACATTAAATTTATCCAAAATCGGAAGTTAAATTTCACACAATCCTCAGACATGACAATGTTACCTTCTAGAATGAAAAATGAGTTTTCCACTATAGAAGCATGAGTCTACAATAATAGAGTCACCATCCTACTTAACACTCTTTCAAGACCCTCTAACATTTTGGAAATACATGCCAATTGGAAGACTGCTAATGAATATCCAATAGAGAAGTAACCCACATTTCATTCCAACTTGTATAGAAAAAAGGGTTCACTTAAATCCACATTTATGAGAACATTTACATTTGTGTATAAGTAAAGTTCAAAAAAAAGATTTATTTCAACTTTCAATACGTAGTGTATAATTATTCATGAAAAAGACCAAAAGTAAAAAAGAAATATAACATAAAATTGCAGCTTACTAAAAAATTCTATGCATAGGCATTCAAGATTTACATATTAATGCACACTTGCCCTAAGATGCTCTATGTAACATGGATAAAAAAAAACAAAAAAAATTATTGATCTTGCTATGCACCTTAGGCTCTTTACCTTCCTCACTTGAAGAGTGAAAAACAATGGATAGAAAAAAACCAAGGGAATTAGTGTGCTTGCTATGCACCTCAAACTCTATCGCTTCCACATTTCAGAAGTGAAAAAAAAACATAAAATACATATACCCTTACAAATATATATAACACTTTAAAATGTCCTCCCCAAGTGCAAATATGATATTGACATCAATTAATGAAAATAGAATATTAAATATTAATGCAATGCATTTATAAATAAAAGACTCCCAAAAATATTAACATAAAATGAAAATCAATTTACACAATAAAATGCAAATTGTAGATTGAAATACTTATCATTTTCTTTCTTTTCTTTTTATTATAAAATAATTCTCCCAGCACCTTTAAATACTAAAAAAATTACAACGTGTAAATAATAAAACAATGACATTTAAATACTAAAACAACCATTATACCATTTACTTCCCAATGTACTCCCAAACAACGTGAATTCCCCTCATCATCCTTCGAAAACCACACGGCATCTAAAAAGAATCGATGTCTACATGAACATAAATAACAATGAGAAAATCCAAGAGATATCAATTATTTATTTTATGAATTAGATATACTTTCAAGACAATAAGAAACACTAATCCCACACTCTAAAACAATTCATTTGTTGGGGAAAGGTTTAATTGGGCCCCGCACATGAGCCAATTATATCATCCACCATTTTTAATTTGAGTTTGTCTAGAAAGTCATGATATCATATTTTATTTTTTTAATTTAAGTTTTTTTAAAGATTTCACTTATGAGATCTTAGTGTGAGAAGATAAAAAAAATATGAAAGCAAGTAGTATCACCAATTTTAATTTATAAAATTTCAGTGTTTAAAATCGATAGGCCAGAATTTCAAATTTATGCAGAAATTTAAGAAATTCTTCTCAAAGTAGATTTTGCAGGCTTTAGTATGAAGCATATTGAATATGCCCAATGTACAGAATTCCTCATTCCTCATTGCCATTGTTGGAAGCGTCTAGCATTGGCCATCTCAACCAATCTTTCGTGCTACCAAAATTTTGGTATATACTCGCCCAAAATAGAACTGTCAACACATCCATCATAACTATTCCCATTAAGGAATTAGAGGAAGGGCCATTGGAAAATGGCAGGCATGTTGAATTGAAGTAAATTTAGTTAAACTATAATCAGGAATTTCATTTTATGAAGGTTAAGGTAGCTTGCAAAGTAATTCAAATGGCATCCATTCATAAATTAAGGGAAGAGCGATAGGAAAAAGGCAGTTACGTTGGATTGAAGTAGAAAAATAATTCAAATAGCATTCATCCATTAACAAACAGAGCAAACTCTGGTATCTTGCGAAGTAATTCAAATAGAATTCATCCATAAACAAACATAACAAACTGTGGCAGAGTGCATCAATATCAAGATTTCATGCTTTTTCTTCTGGTCTTTCTACCCATATAAAAAAAAATCATCTCTCTCTCCTCTATTCTCTAGGAAGGTCTGCTCAAGTCACCCCATTTTCTTGGGAGGAAGGCCAACTCTTAGGCATGTCCTTGTGCCTATTGAGATTTTCCCAAATTGGAATAAAACATTTCATGTGCATGTAGATGCTTATGCCATTATGCTAGATGCTATGCTTATCCTATTAGCAAACCGAGCAAGAAGTTCCTGGCATATTGCTGCCAGCGAGCAAGCACCCAAGAAAGAAGAATCTAGCTTCGATTTAATTTTCTAGGGATTTATGAATTGGACTTTTTTTTCAGAGAGAAAAATCTTCATAGTATTATATTGAGTCAATATAAAGAGTACATATGAGAGACAGCAAGGGCCAATACTAGCTTCCTTGCGAGTATATTAAACCAAAAAACTTACAGATATAGGACCTCCCTTGGAGATCAGAAACATGATCATAGCAAAAACAGTCTTAACAAAAAGCAAGGTACAAAACAGATAAGTAAATACTGAAAGCAAAAAGATAATATCTGTGTAGCAAGTCTGGATAGGGAAGAAACAAAAAGATTAGATCATATTCCAGGGATGAAAAAATCCTGTATGAAGCAAGAAGGTCACCATCAGATATCATCAAAGACCAAGCACAAGGCTCTAATGACAGTCCTTCCTTCGATAGACGGTCAGCTTGAACATTAAGGGAGCGGGGAAAGTGGTTGATAGAGCGTTGAACCAATTTATTCCAGAAGTACATAATCCGATCCATCCACCCAGTTAGATGAGGATAACTGATATGGCAGGCACCCCTAACATGGTCAATCATGATTTTTGAGTCTCCAAAAATTGAAATGTTCTGAATCTCCATAAATACACAGAAGGCAAGCAGTCCAGCAAGAGCCCTTGCCTCAGCCAGGCTGTTAGTACCACTCCCCCGTTCCAAGATAAAAAATATTGCAGCTTCTCGTCCGTGATTACATGAACCCCACATCCAGAAGTAAAATGTGCACCAGAAAACCTAGCCTCGTGAAACCATTATATCAAATTTCATGCAGAATTTCAGATTTTTAAAAAGCAAATCATAAGAAGCTTTTCTCATGATCATCGAACCATATTTGTGTGTAGAACAAAAGCTATCATCAGCACAAATTGCCTCTGCAAATTACCATACCCATTTCACAATGCTCTCCAAACCCTTAAACGCGATCTTTCCAGAAGCATTACTCCGTCGACTTTCGGAGAATCTTCTGGGACTTGCGTTTTGAACCTGTGGCCTATCGATTCTCACTTTCGAGTCTTTATTATTCATCTCTTGCACTATCGAGCGTTCGATATTAACCCGCAACTGCTTGCAAAGAATCAAGTCTTTGTCAATGGAATCCACAAAGTAGTGCAATAGTTCGTCCAGATCGGGATCCAGAGACTGGACCGAAACTTGAGCCAAAGTGTAGTCGGCGTCCGAGTCGGGAGGCTATAACAGTGGCTACGATGACGAGGTAGAGGGTTCGATCCCCGCAGACAGCAAGTTTTTGAAATATTGGGAATTACCGTAAGGATTGGGAGTGGAGGTCGAAGTTTGGGTTTCTTGAGACCTTCGGAGACGAAACCTGAGGTTGGACTTCGCGAGAATCAAACCCGTAACCAATGGAATGCTATCAAAAATCACGGGCTTAGCTAAGTGAAGTTAGTCTAGTATAATGTTTCTAATCCAAAGTTAGCAAATTTCTCTGTCCATATAGATAATGTTGTATGTTCTCTAAAAATTCTAAATAATTGAAGTTAATATAACCTTCACTACGCCAATATTATTAGTCCCTGCCCTCCGGGCCTGGCAGGGATTATAGTAATCGGTTTTGGCCGGTTACTATTAGTTCTATGCGTGAATCCATAAAAAACCCTATTCATTAACCTAAGTTTCAACTTTATATTTCATAAATCACTTTTTTTAAACCAATACGAAATCTCTACCGCTATTTCGACCACTAAGAATTTTAACCATCTTATTTGGCGAGGCCAGGATCTGGGCAAACTTAGGATAAATCTTGATTTAACATATGGATTCAATCAATTTTCTGAACATGGGAATTAATGCTAGCATTGCATTAGCATTAATTCGCTAACATTAAATGTTAAATGAAGAACTAGAACTACTTTATAAGTTTCGCAAGTGTGCATGCATGTTGAGGTGCCCATCGTTGAAGTTGGCAGCTGGTGTGGAGCATATGTGCTGTCGAGCATAGGGGCGGTGATCGCATCTTCATAAGAGCCGACCTGCGTGGGAGTCTGCCATGCCTGCAAGTTGATCGAACCCGCTATCTGTTGTCTGATTTCCCCTCTTTTTTTGCAGATTCGATTGGTGCAGACTATTCGCAGTTGCGATGGAATGGAAGCGGAACGACAGCTCCTTAGTCTCGGCCGGCAGCTCCTCAGTCTGAGACAGACACATCCATACATATGCTCTGTTGCTTCTGATGTTTTCTGTGCCAGTTTCGCTGTCTGTAAGAGCAATTTGGATCACAGATCAACAAAGCAAGCAATGTTCAGTAGAGTTACATTTAAAAATCCAAGAAACTTGCCTAAGTCTTAAATTGAAGAAAAAAATTCAAAGTGTATCACAGCCAAATAGCATGCATGCTTCAATCAGGTTGACCCTATCAAGGGACCGTTCTGACCAACTTGAAAACACTATACAGATGCAAAAATCAAGAAATTTCCCTAGAGCACAACTGCTTCGAGAATGGTTCTTGGTGGCAATGCAATTCAATCAACAAGGTAATTTACTCTTATGCAAAGAGATTGATCAAATTCTGCATGAATTGTACATGCAAAAAAGCAATTTCTTTAGTGTGGTTGTATTTCACTCTTTTAGATATGCAATGGGAAAGAAGTGAAATGGTGGTCCATCCTGAAAGCACATTCTTACCTGAATACTATAATCTGTGCAGCCACAATAAATTTTCCCTTCTGCCATGGTAAGGCACTTGACATTCTTGTTAGGAATAGCCAACTTTGAGCTTCCGTTCCAATTATGAATCTGCAACTTGTCGCATGAGATTGACAATACCTAAGCACAGATGTCATCTGCATTACATGATCATAACCTTTTTTGAAATCCAATATACAAAAATTGACCTTAACTCCAGTCCCTTGGGTGACAGAGCAGGCAATGTCACCGTTAAAATAAAGGGCTTCTATTGGGTCTTTCATGTCATGAACCTGTATACAATGAATTTCTTCTCGTCCTACTGCCCAAACCTGCATAATAGAATAAATAGCCATGTAAAACCCAGTTTAAAAAATAACATCAAAACATAAAGGAAATCAACCAGCAGCAAAACTTTGTATGAGCAAAATAATGAGGAACTTTTTAGAGGAGTTGCAAATTTATTGGTCCTCAACCATATGGAAACGCACCCTGACAGTCTTGTCCAGCGATCCAGTGTATAAAATTTCTCCTAGTTTTGAAATAGAGATTGAAATAATTGGCTTGGTGTGCTCTTGCACTTCTTGAATCAGATGTAGGAGCATTTTTCTTCCATCCCACACCTTAACACTAAACTTGTCTCCTGCACTAAACCTGTCTCCTGCATTTTATAATACAATGCAAGGGCTTCCTCATATAACCCAATCCCGGCATACCCTCTAATCATAACATTCCATAATGTGATATTCCGTTTTCCCAATCTATTAAACATTAGACGCGCATCTCCCATATTACCACAGGCAGCATACAGATTAACGATTTTGGTTCCCAGATTGTTCTCCAGATGCCTCCACTGGAAGCATTCAGAGAGCCACCTGTAGTCCATCCAAGTAGGCTCTCATACGTGCCACATTGTAGTTCAATTTCGCTCCCTTCAAACAGACCTGATATTCACCTCACATCATCCAATTAACTTTGACCTAACGTTCGCAAAAATATATTAAATTAGTTTAATATTAACTTTACTCTAACCTAACGTTCGCAAATATATATAAAATATAGTTTAATATTAACTTTACTCTGACCGCCCATGTTTTGGTATGGCCGCCCATTGTTTTGCAGCTGCTTGTTGCCTTTGGCAGTACTCAAGGCCTGCAAATTTATCGAAAGTGTAACGATCAAATGTTCATTTTTTTGTTGAAGGTAAAAGTTAAATTTAGAGTAAAATGCATCGACCAACTCACCCAATCGTGACAGGAGACGAAGAAGAACCTGTCCTCGCTTTCATTATAAAATAACTATCAAAACAGAGAATAATTGAGCAATACCATTTGGCTCTGGCAATAATCTTAAGTGCCGAAGGCTGAGGAACACCACACAGGCCTTCAGTCACAATCTTGTAAAGGCCATAAAACTGCAACTGAACATCATTCGATATCTTCTCAGATGACTGAGCAGCAATTGATGCAACATATGAAGTCGCAGCCCCGAAAGTATCTTCCAACTCTGTGCTCTGAACTCCTTCCCAATCATCATCCTCATCCAAATAAACTTCCCCGTATAAATCACCAGAGCCAAATTCCTCCATTGTCTGACCATCAAAACCCTCATCCTTAAGGCTTTTGCCCTCATATTCTAGGGTTTTGCCATCACTTTTCATGGATTTTTCGCCAATTTCTTCCTTGTACTCGTGAAGCTGTGATTTTTCTTCTGTGCTGCAATGCTTTGCCGAGGTTTGTGCCTTGCTTCGAGTTTCGATCGTCGATTCCACTGTCTGATGGCCACTGATTTCTGATTTATTGTCTCTGGACGAAGAAAATCGGGATATTAGTTTTGCTATCATGAAGGCGAAGATCAGGGCAATGCCCGCGGATAGAGCAAGCTCCTGCCAATCCCCCATTAAGTCTCTTGTTTTCCCTTCGATGGCTCTCTGGTTCAAATTACGACTTACTGGTAGAATAACGTTCAAACGAATTAAAATGGACAGTAACGCGGAGAATCATAAAACTATCCAATACAGTAAAATGTTGGAAAGGACCGTGGGCTATAGCGCTCTTCAGGGTGGACGGGCACGTGCAATACATGTAGGTGATTGCTAACTCTTATTATTCAATTTATACAGCAAAGAAAATATTCTGTTGCTTATATGTCTATGAATATTGTCTTCTAATGGCATAAATTTGTTATGGAACGTGGCGTTTAAATGTGCTCGAAATTTCATATCACTCTCTTTTTTGTCCTTTTTTTAATAATTCCATATATTCAGACATAATATCTAAAATTATTTGGTTTGGCTTCCCTCTAAAAGCTTTTGTCTACCGTAATGAATTGCCCATATTTGCCTATATAACGAATTTGCTCATATTAAGAACCATAAGACAACCTATGTACATTAACTCAAAGACTATTGGAATCCTTCTTTTGCAACAAACAACTACACTCTTCTGTCAGATTAGATAGGCTACCAGGTTCAATTGTCTTCAATGAAACCCCTAAATCTGCATGGTCTTTGGATAATAAGCAATTTCGATTTCCAGGATCCTGCAAAGGTCCGAGTCAAATAGTAGAATTAAGTCAAATGCCACTATCCAAGTGTTATGAAGCAAAGGGACGCTAATAATTCCAAGAAGCTGAAACAAAACTGTCTTTTCAAATTAGAAACAGATAAATCAGACTATATCTAAATATTGACTCAATACCTGTGCTATTATAGAGACATTTCCTGAAGTTGAATTAATTCTATGTCTGAACTCCGTCGCCCACAGTATCATCTGCAGTTCGGTGCACATAATGAGACCCGACCATATAAAATATAAAGTTGATTGTTTGATTCAAATAATTTATTTATGGTTGTTTTTAGAATTTATATAGTTGATATCATGGTTGACGTCCGATTCTATATTTTACTGAATGGGTTGGATGGTTGAGTTGCCGCAGCTTGTCACGTCAAACAATTCTTTCTCAGGTCTAAGTGCAGCCAATTCTTCCTCTCTCTCACTCATTGTGCTTACCTTAGCGATTCTTTTCACTTGGCTATATAACCTGAACGTTCCTCGCAGTTTTGTGTCAAAGTCGACCCGAAATTTTCTTTTATTTTTCTGTATATTCCACCCTATTGTAGCGGAAAGGTAAGCACTTTTGATGAGTCTTCGTAACATTTCGCAGACAAAGAAAAAAAACAATGCTGAGAAATGTGTGGATTAAATGTTTTACAGATGAACGACTTCATTGACTCGAAAGCAAAGAAGTGGTCAACATCTCCTTGCGCTGGCTGCAAGTTCCACAGAAAGAAATGCTCAGAGAAATGCGTGCTTGCGCCTTATTTCCCGCAGAACGATCTTCAAAAGTTTTTGTTTGTACATAGGGTATTCGGAAATGGCAATGTTGTCAAATTATTAGAGGTAAAAATCATGCCATTTCAAAACTTCTGAAACATGACCTCAATAGTAGCCAGGATAATACTGGGGTGCTGCTGCTACTGAGGTGCTGTGTAAGCTGCTAGTGCAGGCTGTCCATAATTTTGCTGCAAGTTCGAGAGAAGGCATGCAGCAATAGACCTCAGGCAGGCGGCAAGGTCTAGAGAAGGAAGGTCTCCAGGTCGAAGTTCAATGAAGGCAGCGAGGCCTTCGGTCTCAGGGGAAGACCTGCAATGCATTTCCGTCAACGCAAGGACTATGACCGATTTCTGACACCCCTCGATCTGCACCTCGATCTGTCACTGATGGTAATGACACTGCCAGCTATGGAACTGCACCTACGCTCTTGCCCAGGTGAAACTTGAATAAAAACCATGCACAGGGGAGGCTGTTGGTGGTTGGACCAGCTAGGCAGGGACTAGCTGCCATGCAGCCTGTCTTGTTTATATAATCCTCAACTTTTAAAATAATAATAATAAGAATTATAAGTGAAACTTAATATTTATAAAACTATGAAAATTATATGTGATACTTAATATTTATAAAACAATATTCATAGTTGCTCACAAAAATAGTGTTATTCATAAAACTTTGACAAATTGTTCTGGAGTTGTCTATAATGCGATTTTTTGGAGATTCCGGTGACGGAATCTGGCGGAAGAAATTGAGGTTAAATCTTGATTTTTAGCAGTTAAAATGGTTTTTTAACTGCATATTTGGATTCAGCACCCTGAAAAACCCCTGGTGCCCTTTGATTGTGCAAAAACTAGCTATCAAACTTGCGATTCCAATAAATTGCTGCCGGATTTTGACCCGAAAAACCCGCCAGAAAAACTTTCAAAAAGTCTCATTATAGACCACTGCAATTATTCTTAATCATGATATATTTTCTTTCCTCTTAACCAACATGGAATGTGAAAACACACCTACCTTAAAGGATGTGTCTAATTAAAAAAAATAAAAATTCATTTATATAATTTAATCATTTTGAATTCTAACAAATGTGTATGACTATTTTGTTATGACAAAATTATTTGCTTTACCTATATGGATATAGGCGGGTTATTAAAGTATAATTTGATAGGATCATTTTAAATTTAGATTTTTGTTATATTTTTTAATTTAAATAATATTTTTTTATTAATTATTTAATTATAATATTTGGTTTATATATGTTAAATTATAAATATTAAAGGAAAATTGTAAATTAAAAGTAAAATGTAAGTAATTTTTGAATGAAATATGTTTTATTAGAGAATATTTTTGGAGGTATTTTTCATCGGGTTGAGTTAGGTTCTTTAGCTCAACATGATAGAGATGTAATGTTGGTAAAGATGTAATGTTTTAACCCAATGTTTAACATTTTGACTAAGTCAAAAATATATAAAAATATTAATGTAATGTAAAAATTTTAACTCAATCAAAATAAAATAAAAAACTAGCACAACCACATTTATTTTTTAATAAATGTGGTTGATATAAACTAATAGTATATATTCAACCATATTAGCAAATATGGTTGAAAAACACAGATAATCATTAATAGTATACATGTAATATTAATGATAATATTTATATTTATATTAATAAAGTTATAAAAGCATTAGTATTAATATTTTTTTATTATTGTAGAATTGAGGCTTCTGTGATCCATCGTAGTTGTAAGAAGAGCTTCGGTGTAAATCACATGAGAAAGACCTTTGTCGACGCGTTTCGAACCAACTAGTGTGGTTCATCGTCAGGACAAGTTGAAGACAGATCTAGCCTAGCAAGTTAAATAGACAGAGCAGAGACTCAAACGGCTATAAAACGGCTATAATTGACCTTAGGACCAAGGTAACAAATTATATTAATAAATTTAATATTTTTATTATTTTTATAATATTAATATTATTTTATTTCTAGAAATAAGTAAAATTAGTATCACAAGTAATATATTTAAATAAATATCTTTATGTTATTAATAAATTAATACTAATGGAGGCCTTGAATTCCATTCATATTCCTAAAAAATAGGATGTTAGGAGTAAATGAATAAATATATAATTCTAATGGTCATAGGTTCTTAAATTAATAACTAACTATATATATGAATGTTTAAAGGTATGATAATTCGTTAGTAAAATTATAATCCTTACCTTTTATGTAATATCCTATTTTATTTGTTTATAAGGTTATTAAATAAACAATTAATAATATCTTTTTACGAGGTTGAATTTGACCCTAGGACCAAGGTAACAAAATAAATTTAATATTTTTATTATTAATATTATTTTATTTCTAGAAATAAGTAAAATTAGTATCACAAGTAATATATTTAAATAAATATTTTTATGTTATTAATAAATTAATACTAATGGAGGCCTTGAATTCCATTCATATTCCTAAAAATAGGATGTTAGGAGTAAATGAATAAGTATATAATTCTAATGGTCATAGCTTCTTAAATTAATAACTAACTATATATATGAATGTTTATTAAAGGTATGATAATTCGTTAGTAAAATTATAATCTTTACCTTTTATGTAATATCATATTTTATTTGTTTATCAGGTTATTAAATAAACAATTAGTAATATCTTCTTACGAGGATGGATTGAAAAGTAAGGGTGAATGCTTACTAAATAATTTAATTGATTTACTGAGATTATATATATATATGTGTGTGTGTGTGTGTGTGTGTGTGTGTGTGTGTAAATATTTCTATATATATATAATACAAATTTAGAAATAGAAAAATATTAGGAGAAGCTAAAAAAGAGCTTAAATAAAAGAGTTTTAAAAGAGGATAAATCACACAAATAAATAAGAATAACATTAACATAATTATCATAATTTATATATACTTAATATAATGACCAAAGGAACCAAAAAAAAATGACAAGCAAGGGACTCATATCAGCCCTTATCAAAGAGAAAATCTTATTTCTACAAAAAGACCGAAAGTTAATCAAAAATAAAAATCGGAGGAACAGGCTAACAAGGCCAGAATATACCCAGATGCGGGTGATGGGCAAGCTAGGTAGCATTCCACACGCCGGCCACGCGGGGTTGCGAAGGGCAGGTGGCTTCTCCTCAGCCGAGGAAGCATTTATGCCCGCTCTTAAACTCTCGCCGCCAGCCTCAGACAGCATTCATTCAGCGTCCTTAATGAATCACCTGCCGGACGATTCACGCCTGTGTGAGCTGAACGCTATGGCTTGGATAGTTATGAATACTGCTAAGTCGCTCAGAACCCAGAAAAACTCACAAGGTTCTGGAGTTAGGCCTGTTACTTTTCATTTTGATTGCTTCAGGGTGGCGAAGCCTCACATACTTTCCTGCAAGTTTAATGCCATGGTTCGAAGCAGAGGTTTACCGCGTCGAGGTGGGAGAGTTGGTACACGCCGGGCCTCTGAAGGCGAGGAGGTCAGTTCCTTCGTCCCCAGGGCGACAATGGCGAATTCATCCTCGTCCTCTGAGCAGGACTTCCTGATGTCGCCGGATTCTTACCTGCCTATCCGCCTTAGAATCCCTGGAAGGCTTCTGAGTTCTGACATCATTGTGAATGTGTCAATTTATCTCTCGGAGGCAGCAGCTGATGAAAATCCCTCCCCTTCTCAAGCGCCTGCAGAATTACAGTCTAGTGAAATTTTGTTGGGAGACATGGAGGGAAGGGTCTTCTGTATGCTCCGTCCTCTCTCAGTTATAGCCCCGCCGTCTCAGCATCACCCAATTCAAGTTCAGGAGAACTTGAACTCTGACTCTCTGGAGCAGGAAGCTCTGCCTCCAGCTCAGCCTACTCAAGCGAGCGAGGAAATACACAGCGCAATTCAGCCGCGCCTCGAGGAACAGTTTCAATGGGACGAGGAGATGGCGAATTGGCTGGATACGTCAAGCCCGCAGCATCTGTCGCCTCCAGAGGACCCAAATCGCCCTTTTTGAGTCTCCATGGTTGCTCTTTTTCCAGGTTTTGCCGTGATAAATCAATGTATTTTTTTGTCTATCAGATGGGTCGTTACCAATTCTCTTTCTGTTCTTCGTTTGAAGGCTTGTCTATGTCAGTACAGTGTCAATGGTAGAGTCTATCGGTGTCAAAGGATCTGGTTGTTTTTGGCTCTCTGTATGGCTATCCAAGAGTCAGGTTTTCCATGTCCTCTGTCCAGGCTTTTCATCAGGGACATTATATAGTAACAGGAAATAGCTGGATAGATAGTCAGTTTCAGATGTTTTTGCCAGAGGGCTGGGCAATGCCCCTCTCAAACGATGTAATTTTTGTAAATACTTTCTCTCCTTAATAGATTAGCCTTTATGCAGAAAAAAAAAAAACAAGGCCAGAATATGGAGCTGAAAACATAAGACGAAATCAACTCGGAGAAAGAATCCGGATGAACCGAAGGGGGAAGGAAGAAACCCTAAGAGGATAGGGAAGGGATCCAACTTCTACTAACCTTCCAACCATCATCACGATTAAGATTGATGGGTCTTCGTTCAATTTCAATAGCTTCCCTTAACTTACGATGATGGAACCGATCCACCCTGGCAATGACTTTGGCCTCTTCAATGCAGACTTGATGCTTAGTCTTATCCACATGCTCTGCTAAGGCTGAGGACTTTGTTCTACCATGTCTCAGGTCTGCTGCATGTTCACTAATTCTCTGCTGGATGGAGCGCCCTGTTTCTCCTATATAGGGTGTCCCACAAGAGCAAGGAATCATATAAAATCCCTTCAAATCCTTGGGGTTAACAGGATCCTTCACCGATCGCAGTGAATTACGAATGGTTTTTAGGGGCCTGAAGGTAGAGGGAATATCAAACTTTCTGAGGATCCGAGCAATCTTGTCCGTGGTTCCTTGGATGTAGGAAAGATGAACACCTGGATGGCATTCCTTAGGCTCTTTCTTAATCAACGCATTTTTGGAGGCTCTAAGGAACGCCATCCAGGTGTTCATCTTTCCTACATCCAAGGAACCACGGACAAGATTGCTCGGATCCTCAGAAAGTTTGATATTCCCTCTACCTTCAGGCCCCTAAAAACCATTCGTAATTCACTGCGATCGGTGAAGGATCCTATTAACCCCAAGGATTTGAAGGGAGTTTATCTGATTCCTTGCTCTTGTGGGACACCCTATATAGGAGAAACAGGGTGCTCCATCCAGCAGAGAATTAGCGAACATGCAGCAGACCTGAGACATGGTAGAACAAAGTCCTCAACCTTAGCAGAGCATGTGGATAAGACTAAGCATCAAGTCTGCATTGAAGAGGCCAAAGTCATTGCCAGGGTGGATCGGTTCCATCATCGTAAGTTAAGGGAAGCTATTGAAATTGAACGAAGACCCATCAATCTTAATCGTGATGATGGTTGGAAGGTTAGTAGAAGTTGGATCCCTGCCCTATCCTCTTAGGGTTTCTTCCTTCCCCCTTCGGTTCATCCGGATTCTTTCTCCGAGTTGATTTCGTCTTATGTTTTCAGCTCCATATTCTGGCCTTGTTAGCCTGTTCCTCCGATATTTATTTTTGATTAACTTTCGGTCTTTTTGTAGAAATAAGATTTTCTCTTTGATAAGGGCTGATATGAGCCCCTTGCTTGTCATTTTTTTTGGTTCCTTTGGTCATTATATTAGGTATATATAAATTATGATAATTATGTTAATGTTATTCTTATTTATTTGTGTGATTGATCCTCTTTAAACACTTTTATTTTCAGCTCTTTTTTAGCTTTTCCTAATATTTTTCTATCTCTAAATTTGTATATATATATAGATATATATAACCTCAAGTAAATCAAAATTGATAATTATTTAGTAAGCATTCACCCTTACTTTTCAATCCATCCTCGTAAGAAGATATTACTAATTGTTTATTTAATAACCTGATAAACAAATAAAATATGATATTACATAAAAGGTAAAGATTATAATTTTACTAACGAATTATCATACCTTTAATAAACATTCATATATATAGTTAGTTATTAATTTAAGAAGCTATGACCATTAGAATTATATACTTATTCATTTACTCCTAACATCCTATTTTTAGGAATATGAATGGAATTCAAGGCCTCCATTAGTATTAATTTATTAATAACATAAAAATATTTATTTAAATATATTACTTGTGATACTAATTTTACTTATTTCTAGAAATAAAATAATATTAATAATAAAAATATTAAATTTATTTTGTTACCTTGGTCCTAGGGTCAAATTCAACCTCGTAAAAAGATATTATTAATTGTTTATTTAATAACCTTATAAACAAATAAAATAGGATATTACATAAAAGGTAAGGATTATAATTTTACTAACGAATTATCATACCTTTAAACATTCATATATATAGTTAGTTATTAATTTAAGAACCTATGACCATTAGAATTATATATTTATTCATTTACTCCTAACATCCTATTTTTTAGGAATATGAATGGAATTCAAGGCCTCCATTAGTATTAATTTATTAATAACATAAAGATATTTATTTAAATATATTACTTGTGATACTAATTTTACTTATTTCTAGAAATAAAATAATATTAAAATTATGAAAATAATAAAAATATTAAATTTATTAATATAATTTGTTACCTTGGTCCTAGGGTCAATTATAGCCATTTTATAGCCGTTTGAGTCTCTGCTCTGTGTATTTAACTTGCTAGGCCAGATTTGTCTTCAACTTGCCCTGAGGATGAACCACACTAGTTGGTTAGAAACTCGTCGACAAAGGTCTTTCTCATGTGATTTACGCCGAAGCTCTTCTTACAACAATAATGGATCACAGAAGCCTCAATTCTACAATATA
>APFE030433343.1:3202-46900 GCA_000404065.3 Pinus taeda | reverse complement strand
GTGCATAATATGATATGCTATCTAGAATCTTGTCATAGATTTGGCCAACAACAACACTTATGAAGTAATGTTATTATCTTATCCACACCAAAGTTCACTACCACCCAACTATAATGTGCCTCCCAAATCAATTGCGCATGCTCACTTGATGGAACATAAAGATCACCTAGGTACTACAATATCACATTGTAGAGGTGGAAATCTCAAACATTTTTTCCTACAATTAGTGTCTCGCATGTAATAGTGAAGTTGGTCTCATCCCGCAAGAGTTAAGAGTTATGGTGAGTTCCATAACCAAGCGTTGACTGAGGTAGTCTATAATGTGGTTGGTGCTACCCTTCTTGCACTTGATGTTCAAGAGGAATTGTTGCAAGTAGGTGTACCATTTTTTATGGAGCTCATTCTATAACTCCTCTTATGTTTGCATCATTGTCAAGGCATCTGATTAGTTTGGATGGTTGTCTCTTCCCATAAAATATAATGTTTCTTCCATTGACATGTCTACATGATGAAGTACATCTCATTTTCATAAGTGGGTATCTACCAACAATATCAGATATTATTTCACTATGATGAGCCAATGTATGTCCTTATTGAGTGAGGAATGGATTGATAACATAGTTGAAGGAATCTATCTCAATGTTAAATGACTAATGCAAGTCTAGCAAAGAGAGGGTTTCTGCAAAGCCCATGCAATATTTTATATACTCAAATTATTTTTGTTGTGACTCAAACTAGGAAAGCTTTTGTTTATGTCCACCTTTGGTCACTTGACCTAAGGGAAAAGAAATATGAGAGAACCTCAACACAAAACTTCAATAGACGTTAACAAGACGCAAGAAGATATAGAGATATATTAGAGTATTCATCAGGATTCACCAATCACAAATGACTTGGATATTGGTTAGGTCCACATGCACCCCATGTTCATCCATGATTTATCCCAAATATTAAATTCTCTACATGCCAAATGAGTATTTCTCAATATTGGCATACAACTTATGTTGTCGTAGGGTGCTCAATACCTATTGAATTTGTTACAAATGTTCTACCAATATTATACTCAAGATGATGATATCATCTAAATATAAAACGACAAAAGAGTTCATGAATAGTTGTAGGATATCATCTATCATGCTCATGAATGTTGATGTAGCATTAGTAAATCCAAAATGCATGACCAACCACTCAAAAAGAAATTTCTTTAAATTTAAAGGTGTTCTTCAATACATCAATTTGTTTAATTCAAACCTGACGGTAGCGTGAATTTAGATCAATATTACTAAATAAATTGGCTCCCTTAAGTTGATCAAGAATATTTTCAGTTTGAGAGATCGAATATTGTCTCTTGATAGTGATTTTATTTAGGGCTCTATAATCAATACAAAGTATCCATGTCCTATCCTTCTTCTGCACCAACATAATTGGGCTCCCACAAGGGGATGAACTTAGTAATACAAAGTCTCCATGTCCCATCCTTCTTCCACACTAACATAATTGGACTCCTATAAGACAAGAAGCTCAGTTAAATGTGGCCCTTTTGGATGAGCTCATGAATCCAACATTTTATTTCTTGCTTCTCTAAAAGAGAGTGTCTATATATTGGACCATTAGATAAAGAAGCATGAGGTATTGAGTCAATTGATTTTTTTATCTAGTAGTGTAGAGGAACTATCACATGTGAAGCAAAGGTATCTCTATATGCATTTACAATCATATCCACCTAATTTTCCTTTTTAGAGAGGCCATATGATAAGGATGTGGTGGTCACATTGACCTTCCATTCATCTTCTGACTCAACTATGAAGAGGATAAATTTTGCAGTCTACACGATTAATTTTGGGCACTAATTTTCCAAGGTTAATGAAATTGTAGTAGTTTGAACTACCTATGAAAAGAATCATAAACAACATGATGTTTCCACATAAAAGGTTTTCCTAAAAGAACGCTACAAACTTTGAGTGGGGAAACATCACACAATACTCATCTTTGATGGGATTAATGTTGTATGACAAGTGACATTGCTAGCTTACACAAATGTCTTATGCTTGGATCAACTCATGTCGAACCATATTTTTCCTAAAGAAATATACATCAATCATTTTTAGTTAGTATTTTAGAGTATGAAATAAGAGTTTTATGACTCCACCTTGTTATTATAGTGTTGCAAATCCACCTTGTTGCAACAATGCTACAACTCCACCTTGCGATTATAGTGTAGCAACTCCACCTTGTTGTTAAGTGTTGCGACTCTGCATTATTGTTACAATGTTTAGACTTTTCTACAGCATTATGGATCATGACTTTTTATACTTCCATGTTCCTTATGGTATTCTATGAAAAATTAGTAGACCACATGTGCAAGGAATTATTAATTGATTTTGGAAATGGATGAGAAAGATGAATTGTTGTGACTATTCAATCTCCAAACCTCTATTTAAGAGCAAGGAACAAATAAATGATGAAATATGGGTGATGTAATGGGTAGAAGAAATAATAAAGCTAAAAAGGATCAAAGGAAGAAAGATAAAACAAACATTTTATTATATCTAGTGGAGAAAAAATGATGCATATGCAGAGTCATAACATAGAGTATGAATGTACATAGATTATAAGAATAAATTGGTGGTCATATGAATAAGAAATAAAAATATTCCAGTCTCTTATCTTATTTCCTCTTTAATTCTCAATTCTTCAGTGCATTATTAGTTTTTTCTAATTATATTAATGCTAGCATGCAAGTAATGCACTTTGTTGGAAGAGAACGAGTTCTTGTAGTTGATTGTGTGCAAAATTATCTATAATAAGTAGTACTATCAAAGATACACATTTGAATTCAAAATGATTTCTTGTCGATGAGAGGCGCTGAGGAAGGGTTTGGGAGCTGAGCTAGGGTTGGAGTTGACGACAGGGTTTTGGATTCAGGGTACTATGGCGGGGAGCACAGGGGGGAGTGTTGCTCCCTCCTATAGTCGAGTAGCCACAGAAGGAAGTAAAGACGTAGGAAAGAAACATTTCAAAAAACCTCTGGGGAAGATTTTAGAAGCATGAAATCAGGGGACATCTGGGAGAAGTGGAGACCAGGACCAGGAAGGGAATCAACAAGAAACTAGCAAAGAAAAGGAGAATGGAGGCAATAGTGAAATACCGGCTTCTGTAAATACATCTGGGGTCTGCAAGCCCAAGTCAGGCATTATTCCCGGGTCGTATTGAGTGACCCAACAATAAAGCCACATAGGGATCATATGACGGAGAATGCAATCATATGCAAGTTCATGGGGCTATGGCCGATGGAGAGGGTGTTACATGTCTGGATAAGGAGCCATTGGAAGCCAAAGGGAGAAATACATTTACATTTGGGTTCTAAGGAATTTTTCATAGTTGTGTTCACAAGCCTATAGGACAAAGATAGAGTGTTTGAAGGGGGGGCCTATTTCTATGCTGCGGCAGGACTCTACATGAGGCCATGGATGATGAACTTTGTCCCAGAGTGTGAAACATTCACATCAGTACCGGTTTGGATCAGACTATATTCCCTTCCTCTAGATTATTGGCTACTAGAATCTTTGAAAGCCATAGGCAACAAGCTGGGGCATTTTTTAAAGATATCAGAGGCAATTTTGAAAGGAAGGTATACCTCCTTTGCCCAAATATGTGTGGAAATGGATCTATTTAGAGCCCTTCCGGAAGCGATAATTTTAGAAGTATACAATGAAGAATGGGTGCAGACTGTGGATTATGAGCACATACCATTTAGATGTCGCAAATGCCATGAACATGGGCATCTATATAGAGACTGCCCCACAATCAACAAGGAAGGCAACTAGAAAACAACTGTGGAGAGAGATCATGGTGGCTTCACCAAGGTCGGGAGCAAAGGGAAAGGGGGAAAGCGTCCACAAAAGAAGGCAAATGAGGACAAACATATAAGACACAACAGCTTCAAGATCCTGGAGGAAGAAGAGGGGAACCAGGAGACAGTCCAGGACATGGAGAATGTAATAAAGGAGCAGGATAAGGTAGCTGACATGGAGGATATCACAGTAAACAACCAGCAAAAGGATGATCTACCAAGCTTGATGGAGATCAACAGGGACCAGGAGATGACTCCAAGTGAAGCGGGAACAAAGGACCATGAGCTACAGGAGATTCTGGATAGGGAGAATCTAGATCTAGAGAAATTTCTGGAACAAGAAAAAACATAGGAGTGGACTTCCTGCCAAAAGAGGACTATGGCAAAGTACAACAACTCTTTCTTTGGAGGTCACAAGCGAAGGGAGCTAGAGTCAAAAGAAATCATGAAAGCCAAGAGCCAAGCGAGGTCAAGATGATGGAGAATTCTCAGGCATAATCGCCAAAGAACTCAGGTAGGAAAAGAGGAAGAAAGAGACAGAATGAACTGCTGAACGAATGTGGAAAATTGTTGATCAACTTAGATAAGATGAAAGATCTCACCAGCTATTCCTTTACTAAACTTTTTAATGAAGCTCACAACCTGGAACATTAGAGGCATAGGGAATAGAAGGAAACAAAGAAATCTTAGTAACAGAACGAAAGAAGAAAAACCAAACATGGTTTTTATTTAGGAGACAAAATGTTCGATGGAAAAGATAAGAGATGTTCATAATAAGTGTTTATGCAAATATGAGTATTTAGAGGTTAAGGAAAACAACTTGGCGGGGGGGGGGGGGATTCTCACCTTGTGGGACCCACAGAAATTTGGAATTCTGGATGTTGAAGCATCCAGGAACTATCTCTCCCTAATATGTCAAGCTATAGGGTACAAGGAGATTTACATGATTACAAATGTTTATGGACCTCAAAAGCAAGCAGACAAACTCAATTTTCTCACCTCCCTGGAGGATCTAAGAGCAAGACATCGCATTTTTCCCTGGATTGTTGCAAGAGATTTCAATATGATAAGATCTCTTTCAGAAAAAAAGGAGGCACTAGACAGCTAAGTAGAGACTCCATGGCCTTCCATAACTTCATTATGAACATGGGTCTAGTGGATATTGAAACAATTAATGGAACCTTCACTTGGAACAACAAAATGGGAGGGGCTAATCAAGTTGCTTCCAAACTTGATAGATTCATTATTTCAGAGGACCTCCTTCTCACAGGACCCGCCATGACAACCTCCATTATGCCCTTTCGGGGATTAGATCACTGGCCTGTACAGCTGGAAGCCACCTTTATGGGCATACCGAGAAACAGACCTTTCAGGTTTGAAAATGCCTGGCTCTCACACCCTAATTTCCCTTATCACATTGATAAATGGTGGGGAGAGGATTTGAATATTCAGGGCACAAAAATGAATATGCTCTAGAATAAACTTAAACATACCAAATCCCGTCTTAAAGCTTGGAACAAAAAGGAATTTTGAGATATCTCCAAAGCCAAAAGAGAAGCTAAGCAGAAGATCCAGGAGATCAATCAGATCAACATCACAGAGGGCTTCACTGAAGAACCAAAAAAACTAACTGACTCTCTGCAGGAAGAATGGGAGGATCGATGCTCACAAGAAGAAATTTTATGGAGGCAGAAATAAAGAATACAATGGATTAGAGAGGGAGAAAGAAACACAAAATTCTTCCATAAATCCACTATGGCTCACAGGGCACACAGCAAAATCACAAAGATTAAAGATTCTCAAGGTATTGAACTTGTTTCTCACAACGATATGGAATCGGCCCTTGTACAACACTTCTGCAATATTGCAAAGGAACCACTAGAGGATAGATCTAGGTTCATTTACCATTTCCCTCAGTATATCCCTCATCTGGTTACCAGAGAGGACAACCACAATCTCAATAGGTTAGTTTCAAAAGAGGAGGTCAGTGAAGTGATTAATGAAATGCAGAATGGTAAAGCACCAAACCCGGATGGATTCAATGTAGACTTCTTCAAAACCTACTGGGAAACGATCAAACATGATATCCTCAAGGTTGTGGAGGATTCAAGAAGATCCAAAAAGATATTGAAGGCTCTGAATGCATCCTTCATAGCTCTGATTCCAAAGCAGTAAAATTCCATGACTCCGGATGGCTTTCGGCCCATAGCCTTATGTAATGTGGTGTATAAAATTATCTCCAAAGTAATAGCCAATCGAATCAAACCACTTCTACCTGCTCTCATCTCTGAGGAGCAAACAGGTTATGTGGAGGGAAGACAAATCCTCAAAAATATCATCCAAGCTCATGAGGTGGTACACTCTCTCAAAAGCAACAAATAAGCTGGTATGATCATTCAGTTGGACCTAGTGAAAGCCTATGACAAATTGAGCTGGTCTTACATAAGAGAAATTCTAAAAGCCTATGGTTTTGACCAGAATTGGATAAGGTGGGTCATGGAATTAGTTACCTCAACTCATTTTTCCATACTGCTTAATGGAGCTCCATCAAGGACCTTCACACCCTCCAGAGGGCTCAGACAAGGAGATTCACTCTCACTGTTCCTCTTCATCCTCATGATGGAAGGCCTAGGCAGAGCGATTAAAAGGGAAAATGCTGAAGGACAAATTCGGAGTATCAAACTTACTGCAGATGGAGAGGCAAACACTCATCAACAATTTGTGGATGATACAATGTTGCAGGGCATACCCACAAATAGGGAAGCCACATCAATCAAAAGCATCTTATATGACTTTGCTATGGCAGCAGGCACAGAGGTAAGCCTTAACAAATCCAAAGTTTTTTTCTTTAACACTAATATTGTTGTTCAGAGAAACATTACCAGAATCCTTGGATTTCAAAGGGAACAACTACCTTCCAAATATCTTGGCATTCCTCTTATTGACAAATCTCTATGCAAGAAAGTGTGGGAGCCAATATTAAATAAACTTCAGAACAAGGTTAGAAAATGGACATGCAGGTCATTAAATTTGGCAATATGCCTTGTACTCACACAGGCAGTCTTGCAGGACATTCCCATTTTTATGTTTTCAACTCTTCCTGCTCCTCAAGGTATTAAGCAGCAAATAAGAAGCATACAAAGGGACTTTCTGTGGGGCAGAGGGGAAGAGAAAAAGAAGTGGGCTTTAGTAGCCTGGGAAAAGCTTTGCAAACCCAAGAGCCATGGTGGATTGGGGCTTCACGATCCTAAAACCCTCAGCAAAGTTTCAGGAACCAAGCTTTGGTGGAGATGGATTAAGGAACTGAAAGCCCCCTGGGCTAAGCTTTGTAAGCAGAAGTATAACAAGTACTGGAAGGAGAAGGATCATATTAGAATGTCAGGGCATCTCAAGGGCTCCCATATTTGGAACCTTGCCTGGGATAATAAAAATATTGTTTAGCAACATTGTTTTTGGGAAATTCGAGCAAGGCACCTTGCTCGATTTTGGGATGATAACTGGCAACGGGAACCCAACCTTTACAGGGATGAACTTGCAACTCTGAAAAGTGACACAGACATCAAAGGTATGGTTTTGGTAAATGAGTTCTAGGATCAGGGAAGGAATAATGGAAAATGGAGGAAGTGGAAGGATCTAGGATACAGTGATGAAAACCCACTAAAGACCAAGGTAGAAGATCTCACCCAGGAGCTAGAGCATAGAAGGATTCTAGTTTCTTCCTCAACGGATCAATTAAGATGGGGAAAGAATACTAAAGGTAACTTTAACCTCAAATAGGCTAAACAGGAAGTCACGGGATTTAACTTTGTCAATCCTAATCAAGACTGGAAAAAACTTTGGCAAAGTCCACATTGGATGAAAATAAAGTTATTCATCTTAACTTGGGCTTCATTGGTCCTTCCAGGAATTACCTATGTGGCGCTCATGAGGAGATGATTGAACACCTTCTCAACCTCTGTCCTTTCACTTCAAAGGTATGGGACTGGGTGGCCTCTATTTTTAGACAAACTGATAGGGATAGTCTCAACATATCCAACACTCTAAAGAACTGGAGGAAAAACTTCTCAGGGAATGAGATAGTTAATAAAGCTTAGATTTTGATTCTAGGTTTTGTCATCTGGAATGTGTGGAAAGAACACAACAATCGGATCTTCAAAAACAAAACAAACAAGCCACAACACATAATTGAGCAAGTTCTAAGGCAGCTCAAAGGCACAGTAAGAAGCTTGTTGAGAACCCTTCCTAAAGATCCTCCTCTGCCCCAAGAGGAGAGAATTATACTTCACTTGGGTCTCCAGTCTATCAGTCTTCTAGGAACAATAAAGGCAGTGACCCTAATAAACAAGAGTGTTGACATTTGGAAGCCCCCTCCTTATGGTTTCTTAAAGGTTAATATTGATGGAGCAGGTAAGGGCAACCCAGGATTAGCAAGTGTTACATAGAAATTTTCCACCGTCCCTGTTACCCCTCTCCCGCATCTTGGAGGACTCATTCTGGGACCTATGAGAAGTGACATGACCTGTAAACACTTGCATTGCATTCCCCTGATCATGAGCTTCATTTTCCCTGAAGACATCTCCTGCTAAAAAACCCCTAAAAATAGCCCTTTTTCCATTGGCACGGTTCCATAGTGCAGCCCTCGCGCCAATGGGGGAAATCCTCCAAAGAGGGCGTGCCAGTTGGTGCTCTGTCACAGAGTCGCACTCACGCCAACCATAATCAGTGGTGTTTTTTAACAAACAAATGGCGGAAGGTTCATCCTAACAAATTCCTGGACTGAATCTATCTTGAGTTGGATGGTTTGGCTACGGGTTTCCATAGAGAGGAAGTGGTTTGCCACCTCTCATGGAAGCTTCCTTGATGATAGAGCCAATCCCATGATTATTGTGGATGATCCAAACTCCCCTTCCTCCATCTATAAAGCTTGGTCCATTTTTCCTTGGCAAGCTAGTTCCAGAGATTCAGAATTGTCAAGTTTCCAAGAGCTTCATGCTGCAAGAGCCTTCTTCATTCCCATAAGGCCAAATCCAAGTAAGGAGATTCTTGTCCAATAACCAAAGACAGAGAGGCTTGTTACTATTCCCAACAAGCTTTGTAAGACATGTGCTGCTGACTACCCAACCAAAGAAGAATCTAGCGTCAGAACTATGGTTGTATTCTTCTTTGATTATTATTAATAAACGACTATTGGTTATGGTTCCACTCTTATTTTTATTTGTAATGATGATGAGTTATATCCTTTCTGGCTGATATATAGTTGCGTATGCTGGATTTTATGTTTGTGTTTGTGTCGTTTCTTGTATGTGCAGGTGTCCATTCACGGAGATCGTGGGGATTTTGATCTGTCGGAGAAAAGGAACGGGAGCGTCACCTCTTCTACAAGCATTAGCGTTGGAATCCAGTTAGGCCTTCATCACTGGTCCTTAATTTGCAATTAGGAACTTGCACTGTAGCATTGTATGATTGTTGCTAGACCCAGTCTGGGCTAGTAGGGATCGCCTCTATCCGCAGAGGGGATTTACCTCCTCAATAGCGGGCTTTAGAGGTGCCATAAGAGATGATCAGGGACAAATACAAGAAATATTCCATGGCCACTTGGGGAAGGCCACTAATAACATGGTTGAGCTTATGGCATTAGAGCAATGCTTGGAAATCCTGGTGAATTCTAGTTCACACAATGTTATAATTGAAGCGGATTCATAATTAATTATTAGAGCGGCTATGAAAATTAGTAATGGAACCTCTCCAGATAGGGTGTCAAAGCACTGGAAGCTTTTATAGGTTTTTTACCGCATCTATGCTCACCTGCGAACCCTTAAAACTGTTAGATTTTCTTATGTGAAAATGAAAGCTAATATGTTAGCAGATTGATTGGCGAATGAAGGAGTCACAATTAGGGATAGGGAATCTAGGTATGCTTGGGATTTTCTACCCCCAGGCAAATTCCGGGAGGACTGTCTCTATCAGGCAACACAGGAAATGGAACCATGGACTAACAGGATGGATCAAAGTGACCTAGAAGACCGGCGGGAGGTTGGAGAACCCCACATAGTCTAACCCACCTTGGTTTGGCTACTTTCCAAAGTCTAAATCCTTTTGACTGAGTGATGAAACGTGTGACTCAGATAGCTTAGGTGGTGTATGAGAAAGAATCCAGGACGATGCGATTGGCTCAAGAACTGCCTACTGGACAGAATTAAAGGTCAATACATGACGAAAGGACATGTTTGTTTTTTCTCGCGAGTCATCCTTTCCAATACCACAAGTGGTATATTGGGCGGGTCCGAATGGTTTCTAGTTTTTCTAAGTTTGGCTCTGATTCCACTCTTAGAGCGACACGTACTGGAGCAAGGAGAGAGAAAACCGCCCTCATCGGGTGGTTATCTCTCGCGCTTCTCGTCCTTTCGATATTCATGAAGACCGTTGGATCTTAGTTAGTTGATCAACGGTGGAGATGTGTTTGTGCTAGTTGGTTGGACCTGAAAAATATTAGAGTGTTATGCTTTTAATTTTTGTCGAGTATGTTTGACAGTTTTAAGCTTGGCTTGTGGTGGGACCTCTGGTGGACCCACGACGAGTCATTTGTGGCCTTTTGTGACCTTTAATTCGATGGACTAGCCCTCCAAGGAATTATAGGCTCATTTGAAGCACGATAGAGCTTCCAGATGACCATGTGCCTTGATTGTTTGGCGATTCTCCCTAGCTTTCTTGTTTTGGTTTCTCTTGGTTTTGGATGATTGGTTTGGTTCGGCCTCCCCAGCTGATTGTTGAACTCTCACAGATTGGGTGCAGCTTCTTGTAAATTATGAATATTTGGTTGAGTTTAATAGAAGGTCCTACTCTTACTTGATAAAAAAAATAAGATACACATTCGAATTCACTACCATAATCTAATTATATACACCTTTAGCATATATAAATGTCATTAGCTAGTACAAAAGTCTAATAATCTAACGGGACATCTTCATCATGATCACATCTAAAAAAATACAAACATTGTTATCTAATATCATCACAACACACATTCTCAAATTAATATAAATCTCATGTCAAATAACTGCTATCACATACACATCTATCTGCAAGCACATTAAATGAACATATCTAACATGACCTAACAATATACACATCAGCACCAACATATAAATTAAGTACATAAACATGAAAAAATAAAATACACACACAGGCACACACGCAACACACACACACACACACACACACACACACAAGTCAAATAACTCTGGAGAACTCTAGCACATCCTCTAGCTCTAACATCTCATCATCAGGCAAACTCTGGTGAACTCAAAGAACATAAGGCACATTCTCTAGCTCTAGCATCTCATCATCAGGTGACTGACGAGGAAGTGTACTACCAAAAGGATCATTGACACCCTGATCACAGAAATGATCTGATGGGGTGGTACTGCTAGAAGCATCATGATAACCACCCTCATCATCATGATCATGATCATCAACCTGATCATCATCATCACCACTCTCACTTGATGTCTCTGTCGTTGGATGATGTTGACCTACATCCCTCACTGCTGCTAGTTTCCTAGTAGCTTTGATGATATGCCACACAAGAGACATCATCTTACAAGAAAATCCCCATAGATATCCACAAACATCGGATCCATGTTGATATCTCGAATCCTTGTAGGGTAGACTCCCTGCAAAACTAAACCTTCGACCAATATGTCGTAGTAGTTCATCGGAAATCACAGACCAACCCTACGGCCCTGGACACCCATGCCCCCCTGAGGATGTGCCTCATGCTCTTGGTCCTTGCCCATCTCCTCATCTCCTCCATCCGGCAGTGGGGGGAGGCATGTCCCCATCAAATGAGCCGATGTATGCAAAATATATAGTACAAAAAAATAATTAGAAAATGTCATTAAAAATTTTAATAAAACAAGTTAAAGAACATGCTAGAATAAATTTTAAAACACTAATATTACCTATATCATTTGGAGGCTCAACCACTATGAAGAGGATGTTGGGACACCCTCTCCAATCAATTTTTGTGTACGGAAACGCTAACGCGAAAAACACATGATTATGCGAACTAGCTAGTAGCGCTAGTGCCTCGGGAGAAATCCTGGTTGGATACTTGGGTGTCATCTTCCCCCATATGCTCATCCAGACCTCAGAGATCATCCTGGAGGGAAATGGTCAAATGTAGGCCTCATCTCTGGAAACCTCTCAAAAAATAAAGAAAAAATCTTGGAAGCAAAAGGGAAGGTCTCCCTCCCATGTCTCAATGCACAACAACTATCTAAAGACATGCAAAACTACCTCGAAAAAATGGCAGACCATTTGATGCAACATGACACCTGAATCAAAGAATCAACATAATATAAAAAAGGGAAACTAATGCACTTACCATCACTACTAGAGTGTGCAATGGTGGTGACTAATAATGAGAGGCACGTAGCCTCCTCTGTAGCAAAAGAAGAAATTCGTTGTTGTCCACTACGAACTTGAAAATCTAATGGATGAACCGCATGAGGCTTGACATATCTCCGAGTGTAAGAAAACTGACTCTCGTTTGCAACCCCATGGGGAACATCATGGAATTAGGGAAAATCCTCCCCTCTCTTAGATAGGTCAATGATAAAGTATATGTCCTCCTCAGTGGGCCTATACCAGGCCCTAGGACCGAAACAAAAATCCTACTCCTGGGCACTCCATCGGTGGATCATATGCACCAATAAGACAAAGTGAGTCTTCAGGGATGTAGCCTCCTCATATTACTTGAGGAGGCCTACATTCCTTAAGAGCTCTCTGGTTGCTACAGTAATAGGGCGAGGGTATAAATCCCTCTCCCTCTATCTAGTTTGCCATGTTTAGGCCATATTGTATGGGTCCGCCAGTTGATCTTACTCATGCTACTGCTCCCTTTGCTGACATCTCTGCTACATGATTGACATATAAAATACATCATCCTCATACATAAAATACATTTTTTTTAATTAAATGAAACATGTATTTATAAATATGGAAATATAACTTTCAATTAAAAGTAAATAAATCATCGGTACGCTAAAAAAAACAGTCATGCATCGGCATTAATGTGCTTTAAACTATAACCACACTAGTATCGGTGTGCACATAACTATGATGCACCGTTGTTGGTTCACAAATTTAACTTTTGTTAACAGTGTGGCACACTTGTTTCCCGATGTGTTTTCATTTACAAAACACACTGCAATAATGATGGTGTGTTATGTTCACACACCGAAATGCATTGCACCCTGTAAATTTACAGCGCACATCGCTATTGGTGCGAGCCGAACATATCGAGCGCACCACACTGTGAATTTTTTTTTCAAAAACAATGGCAAATTTAACCTAATTTTCAATTCTAATATGCTAAAAAATTAAATTAGAAATAAACATAGACATTATCCGAACATTTGGTCATCAAGGAAGCATTGTGGACACGTAATGGAGAAAAACAGATTTTAACACGGTTTGAAAAAATTGGAAACTCGGAAAGTGACCATAGTATGGAAGGATGGTGAGCAAGAGAAGCACCGACATAAGGGTGCTTATATGTGGCAAGAGTGGCATCGATGCTTTAGAGCTCTCTCGTATTGTAAGTGGTAAAAATGAAAATTACGGTCGGGAGGGGTTTTTTTTTAACATCGTTTTTTGTGTTTCTCTAACAACACCAGTGCGGGATATATCCAAAAGCACAACGTTTTTTTTTAATTGAAAAATATCACGGTGATTTTCTCGACATGCACCAGGGTGTTTCTATACAGGTACTGCACCGGTGTTGTGTTTTTACTATAGCATTGCTCTTTTTTTAGAAATTAAGAACTTCCTAGAGGTGTGCTTTAGAAAATGCCCCAGGGCATTTTATTAAGTTTACTGTACTGGAGCGTCGTTGGAAAATAACACTGCATTTTTCTTAAATTTAAAACTAGAGCGGTGCTCCTTAGTGGTATGCACCGATACGTTTGACTATATGAAGGACACCAGTGCTATCAACGATTCAAGCACCGATGCGTTGTGGTATTTAACACACCATGTTTTTATTTTTATTTCATAAAAATAAATTTTCCATAGTGCACCATGTTATATGTAGCACCAATGCTTATATGGAATCTAGTAAAGCATCGATGCGTTTGTAAATTTTAGATGCAATGTCCAAAAAACATCTGCTAAAACATCTACCTGCCCATCTCTGCAAGTGATCTATGCTACAAACAGATTTTTGGGTGATTTTTATAGGGGCTTCCACAAAAACCTCCGCTAAAAGGTATTTTCCTTGTAGTGATTGCATGAAGTGAATATTATTCATTCTTCACCATTAACAATAGCTTCTGGTTTTATTCCTTTGTATCATACTTTTGTATAATTATTGTATCAATTAATGTAATTTAGTTTTGTATATTATACATAATGGCTATTTAACAAGTAGTTTAGGCATATTTAACATAGAAAATAACTTAGGATTAGTGTACATATAACAACTAAGTAACCTTAGGATTTCCTTGGCTCTTTTCTTCATAAGAGGAAGAGATCCAAAGGTCAAAGAAGCTTTTAAACCCCTTGAGAGTGACTACTTTAAACGACTTAGGTTATTCAAGCAGCTTTGGTCTAAGCCACATCCCCTTTATTGACAAAAAAGTCCAAAAACCCACATTAACAAATACAAACCCTAAATTTTCAAATAACCAAAAACTAAAAAAGAACCAATGTCTCAAATTTCTCAAAAAAAAAAAAGATAAAAAAATAAACTAATAATTTTTTTTAAGACTCAATAAAAACATAAGCTAACCAAAACCCTCGTTAATACTCTAAAAGCCTCACTGACAATAAAAACATCGAAATACTTCTTTCCTTAGCCATTTAATAACATTTTCTTCACACACATCATAATAGCACAGTAAAGCACATTAAAGATTCATTAAAGTGAATTTAAGTTACTCATGCTATCAACTATTTAAAAATAGTAATAAAGATCCATACAAAACAAAAGGTATTCACTGTCCATTTTTGTGTTATTGAAAAGTCAAGTTTGCATACAAGACTTGATTGTGATCGAATATCATGGGTATAACCTTGTAGTTTGAGTGGAAAGTTATGGCTAACTAAATAAAGAGTGTAATGTAATAATTTTCATTTGGCAAATTCTTTTATCTTCTCATTAATAATAATAATAATAAATTTAAAACAAGTTCCAAGTATATCAATAAACTTTTCCAGGCCTACATTCTTCTATCGTATTCGAATACAGTCTATGACGATATATGTTGGACACCATGTCTAAAATGTGGTGGATATTTTTGTTTCTTATAATGCTTCTAACCATATTTATTTAGAATTCACTTCTAAATATATTTAAATCATGTGTTATTTTTATGTGTTATTAACCAAACAAAAAAACTTATTAAGAGAAAAATTTAAAAATATTTTTTAATAATCTAATTTAAATTATAATTTCAAAATATTTATTATAATTTAATTTTTTAACTTTTTAATTCATCAAAATAAACACATATATATATATATTTTGTAAGCTGGGGCGAGATTTCCGATTTACATGTTCATTATGTACCCTTCTACGGGGGAAGGGTAGCTTCAAGATTTGAACCCAAAACTTCTGATTCGGTGAGACTTCATTTCCACGACCCTTACCGCTTGAGCTACCCCATGTGGACTATATATATATATATATATTACAATAATATAATATAATATATAATTTATTTTTATAAATTATTTTAGATAAACTGTCAGAGAATACACATATTTTATTTTCTCTAGATTTGAATTATAATAATTATTTAGGAGGATTATGGTGATATGAATTTGGGGAGATTGTGATTTCTTATTATTTTAAATGTATACATTAATTATTTTTTTAGGTACTTTGAGTAGTGTAGATTATACTTTATTTTCTCTAGATTTGAATTTATAATTATTTAAGAGGATTATGGTGATATAATTTTGGGAGATTGTGATTTCTTATTATTTTAAATGTGTTTTTAAATGTATAAATAGATTTAGCATCCTCAATAAATGTTTTTAGATAGTATTGTAGATTTTACAACTTATATATTCTATTCTAACAATTTCTTACTTAAATATAATAATAGACATGTCTATTATAAAATAGTTAATTTTTTAATTTTAATTAAAATTAAACTTTTAATTTCATCATTTTTAATTTAATTATCAATAATTATTAAATGGATATATATATATATATATATATATATATAATATATCAAAAATTGAGATTTATTTTCAAAATAATTATGTATTTTTTACTTTTTAAACATGTATCATATAAAATGAATTATGATTTTTTAATATGTGGTATTTGAGAATCTCTATAGTTAAAACAGTTATATATATATAATTAATTTATTTGAAATGTAAAATAAATATTGCTTATCACTATTTATTAGTTATTTAGTTTATATGAATTTATCATACTAACTCAAAGAAATATTTAAAATAATAATAATAAATACCTTTAAACTGAAAGGAATAGTCTAACTAGGTAGAGGAATTGCCCGGATTCCGTTCTTGCTCGAAAAAACTTTCGGTTCTATAAATCGACAATTCTACCACCCTTCGACATTAATGATTCCGTATTCACTGATAAATTCAGGTGGTGAGCTAATTCCTACAGATTCTTTGTCACATCTCGCCACTCCAGTGCACTGTCCGAGTTAATGGAGGGAGGGAGTTGGTGTGTGGTATTCGAATTCTAACAAAAACCACGCACAAAACTCTTGACAGAACCAAGCTCGAGCTCACCAACTCTACGGATTGCTTTGCATCTCACCAAGCTCCTCTAGCGAAACCACCCGCATATATTTCTTATTCCAAGCGACATCAAGTTATTCCAAAGGCGTTTACAAATTTGAGAGCCCATGATTCCACTGCACCCACATTAACGTCAACATCTCTTATTCTGTTGTTACCACATCTCCGCTCTCTTCACCTCTCTGTGCCTCTGGTTTCTGCACCATCTTGGTTTGTACTTATAGATTGTAGTCGTTGGAGAAGGCAAGTTTACCTGAGAACAAACCATTGTCAAAGCCTCACATTGAGTCAGATTCACAGTTCATTGATTTAAAAATCAAAATCTTTGCTAAACATTAAAAGTTTAATAAAGTTAGAATAATGGAGTTCAATATTATGGATTCATCCATTAGCAGATGAGGCTTCCAATACTTGGCTTGTACTCCTCTATTTTCCTCCTAATTGACTACAATAACAGTATTATCAGTATCGTGGATTCATCCATTAGCAAATGAGGCTGCTAATACTAGGCTTGCACTCCTCTATTTTCCTCCTAATTGACTACAATAATAGTATTGTTAATATCATGGCATGCTAATCTTATGTGAAGACACAACTATTATTGTATGAATGCATGATTTCTATTGATATTGGTTGAAAGCCCTAAATTGAATTGAAACCCTAGGAAAAAAAATTACCCTGGGATATTACACCAAAGTCATCATGTTAAACAATCTATCATTTAAATACAACAATGTTATTTTGACTCTAAGCTACTTTCCTTCTCAACGTCTAGAAGATATGGTTGTTCTAATCTTAGTTGAAGAAAAGAGAACTATTGTAGGGTATGCAGTGATACTAAATGTGAGATGGATTTATAATAAAGAAACAATCATAAAAGATCAACTAAAGATAAGAGGGAGATAGAATGTTAATATTGTAGAAAAATGGGTCATATGGCAATTAATTATAAAATTTGTGCCAATGATCTTCTCAAAGGGAAACTTAAAAAATCCTTAAAAATTACCCTGAATTGAAGGTGTTGGGAGCTTTCCCATTTGTAGAATGCTTTGTGCAAGCATGAACATAGGTTGTGCAGCTTCATCTCTCTCTTCATTGAGAGTTAAAGCTAAGGATAAATTCTTAGCTTTTACAAGATTGATTAAAATGTCTTAGCCTTCATAGAACATCTTTAACAATGCTCAACTAAGGAACTTAGGCGACCTTAAAATAGTTGGACTGGTTGGTAGTCTTGGCTACCAAACCTTAATCCAAGCATCAAGCTTCAATTCATGGATTGAACCATTGTGGACAATTCAGTTGATTTAGTGGCCTTCTTAACAATCTTCCTTGAGTCTTGCATTTATATTGGCAAGGAGATTACCTTTCATGGGGTGAGAATATTGTAAAAAGGAATGGTTAACTGATGTATGTTGAAGACATTGCACCTTCAACAGTTTCCTTAAAGATGGTAGAATGCACGATTGGCATGCATCTATCCTTGAGTATGAGTAATGTTGGTGGAGATTAGTAAATAGCTCAAAGGCTAGGTATTAATCTTGTTCAATTTTTGGATTTACACTTGTGTAAAACTGATGCACAATGAAATGTGTATGGCATGGATAGTATGAGCTTTGTATTTCTCTTGCCCTTTTATCAATGAATTCTTGTTGTTGATTTGTCGGCAATTACACTATAACAGATGTCCTTGAGGTTTGCACTTGTTGATATTGGAAAGACATTGCTTGCATGGAGAATGCCTTATGAATTGTATGGTGAAATCCTTGTGTTTGAGGCTTGTTTAGCATTGCACCCATATTATTCATTTAACTAAGTATAGGTTCCTTAGTAATGAATTCATGATGAAATGTTGCATAAATAATAATGGTGAGTCCAATCTATGAAGCGTTTGAAGAAATTGGAGAAGAGTATTGGTGGCCTTTTGTCTTAGCAAGTTAACTAAATAAAATAAAATCATATATTTTTAATTTTTTTTTAAAGGGGGGGGACAATTTTCTAATTGTATGCATAGGTTGTGTGTGTGTGTGAGCCTTGTAGCGAGAGAATACTCTTGGAGAAACCATTATGCAGAGCATAGAGAGACTTGTTGGATTTTAAGCCTCTGTGGAAGTGTTTTGTAGCTTCATGTTCCGGATTATCCACAGTTTCCAGTTCAGTCTGTCGACGTTTCAAACCCCAAAGGGGGTCCATCATCAGGACAACTCTGAAAGATAGATAGAAATGAAAGATGATCATCTTTCATTTCATTTCTATCTATCTTTCAGAGTTGTCCTGATGATGGACCCCCTTTGGGGTTTGAAACGTCGACAGACTGAACTGGAAACTGTGGATAATCCGGAACATGAAGCTACATAGAGAGACTTCTTGCAGTTAGATTTGTGCTAGGATTTAGGAGGTTTTTCCTAAATCATAGGAGCCTATTCCAATGGTAGGAAATAGGAAGAAATACGCTGCAAGCAAGTACATATATGCAGATAAACTTGTTACTTTCTTTTAAGGGTTACTAAATTGGGCTACCTTTAAGAAAATATAGACTAGTTGAAATGGACACCAGACATGTGTGTTAGAGGTGAGCTCTTAATAAATTATGAGAAGCCAAAAAATGAAAATCAAGAACAAAATACGCTCCACTAAAATCCAAGGAATCATAGAACTTGAATGTGTCTCTAAAAATGAGTACATCTAAAACTTAGATGGTATTCAGGCTCTTGCTATGACTGCAAAATAATTTGCAAGATGAAAAATATGTTCCTCTACCAAAAACATCCATGCACTAAAAAACATATTAATAGTCGCCCTTCAGATCAGTGGAGAATGTCTCTAGAAAAGGTACAATAGTGATAATATGCCACCTGAACTCATTAGTTTAGAATTTCAGTAAGACAAAACTTTAGCTAAAATTGTAGGACAGCCTAGCAGGAGGAATCAATTGTCTCTATTTAGCTAATCAGAGCAAGGTGAAAGTTCTTTCTCTAAGCTTAGCATTTATAAGGTATCAAACCACTAGTAGGAAATATGAAATTGTAATAGCCATAGGGATACTTATATATAACAATATCGAAAGCATTCAATTTGGTTATTATAATCCAACAGAATTTGTGAGTTAGTCTTACATTGAATTTGTGAAAAAAATTATCTGCTTTTTTCAATTATATATCACTAAAAAACATGTTGAGTATTAAGAAATATATAATTGTCTTCTTGTTTAACATGAATTTATTGTTATCTTATTTTCCAAATTTTTGAAGTGTAAAAAAAGGTGCAAAAGAGGTATATGCATTGAAGTGTCCTTCTTTCAAACTCCACGTCGAGAAATTGTTAAATTTGCTCTTTGCAATATGGCAACAAATCATTTATTTCATGGAAAGAGAGAAGTTCCTGGAATGATGACAAACAATGAGGCATATTACATTGCCCTTTTTGAAGGGCTAAAAGAGACAAAGCAACATGATGTCAATGATATTGAAGTCTTCACAAACTCGGAGCTGATATGCAATCAGATGAAAGGCATCTATCGGGTTCGGAAGGACAATTTAGAACTCCTTTATAAGGAAGAAATAAATTGTAGTTGTCAATTTCAATATTTTACCATCAATCACTCTGTAGACATTGAAAAGATTTCTAGTGATATAATGTACAGAGCATTTTTAATACCATATGTAGATGTCAAATATGACATAGGATCACCATCCACTGCAACATAAATCATTGATCACCATAAATATAGATACCCAGTATGTGAATGGGTTGTTGCTATCATTTTTCTTGGGTCTATCATAGCATGGTTCTTTCATTAAAAGAAGAACCTATTAATGTTTTATTTTTCCACAACATGCAACGATTATAGTTTTTCATATGGGAGACAAATTTATGGACAAATGTAATATATTATGTATATGGACAAATGTATTTTGAGAAAAGTAACTGGTTCATTGTTTTGTGATTATCATTAATACATTATGGTGTTGTCTAATTGACTTTTATATTTTACATTGTTGGCTAAAATCTTGCGATTCGCTTTTGAATTCAAATCATTATTTACTTGTATTTGTCTCAAAATATACAACTACTGTTGGTAGATTTCACCTTGCAGCTCCATGGACATTTGTTAATCTATTCATATTTCAAAAATAGTTAATAACATCCAACATCCAGAAATGAGGTCTGATTTATTAAAGATTGTTAAAATTCTAAGAGAAGAGATGGATGCTTCAGGTCTACCACTATAATTCTCACCTTCTCCTCCTTGCAGAATCTTCAGTAAATATAGGCAAAAACTGAATGCAGATGTTGCAGTTTCGATTGATTTTCCATAGTTTCTCAGTTCTCTGTTTGCTATTCTGCAATTTATTTCAAGTTGGTTACATGAATTCAATACATTTATAGGTTACATGGGTAGCTACCTCTTGGGACTTATTGACTGCCTCAAGGGCAGTGACAAAATTTTAAATTCTCATTTTTCCTTTTCAAATGTGATAAAGAAAGTAATTACAAATTTTCAAAACGTAAGGCTGACAACTGTTATAAGATAATTGGGTCTTTCACTTGGACTCCCATGATCTCATGGAGGTATGTTTCCTAGATTTGGAAATGTTCTGATATCATCTTGATTCTATTGGGTAACAATCATTCCATAGTGATATGATAGTCTATTGTAATTTGACAGCGATATGAGATTTCTACAATATGCTACTTTAGGGTGTCTTTAGTGGGCTTATTAGTGAAGACATTGAAAGGAATTTCCCTAGAATTCAACATCTCATCTAGTTCTCTTTCAACTTCCTCTTTGATATCATATCTCCCTGTGCTCCAATGGAGGAAAATATACTCTTTCTAGTCAACCTTTTAGCTAAGGAGTAGTTCTGGTGGTATTGGGCCACTGATTTGGAGATATCCTTTTCCAATTTCCTTTGAATTTTTAAGGCTTTGTTAACAGCAACATAGTCATAAACTAGTACTTCCTTGCTTATTCTAGGTTACATTTTCTATGGTGCATTAGGATAATAATTGGGCCATTGTGCCAATTGATTTATAGCGTTCAACATTCCTTTGAGTTGAATACCCTTTTCTTTGGTTGATTTCTAGAGTGGTAACAACTTGGTAGAAATATTTTGTAGTTGTTGGATATGTGGGTACACTTGTTTGACCATATTTGTATATGAATTCTATACTTTATAGGCACATGCCTAATAATTTTCCATTTTGGTACCTTCTTTCTTTAACTTTATTTTTTTAGCCCTTAGAAATATGTTATGTTGCTCCAACTCAGTTATGCGTTCATCCCTTTATTTCATAACTTCCAAGACACATTTTACATTTCACTAGTGCTTGTTGAGGCCGTTGTTATTTGGTCTTCACTAGTGTGAGGTATTATGGCTCTTTCTATGGTGATTGACACTAAAAGCAAGTGGAGAGTTTATAGGGTCTTTTCCTTCTGCTCTAATATATGTTTAGTATAGGATCATACCCAAATATACCCAAGTTAATGATTTTCCTTGCCTTGGTTGGAGTGATGCCCATTTCTTTTACCAGTAAGTCACTGCCTATAATAATGGTTGTTATTGGTTGAACCTGGTCAATATCAATAGAACTTGCACCATTTTGGGTATTTGGTCCTTGAATTTGTTGTAGGGATTTGAGAGCCTCTTTCTTAGCCTTGGCTTATGCTTCTTATTGGTGCTTCATTTCTCCATCTTCATGCCTTATTCTTTCTTATTCTTCTTTTATTTTATGCTCTTTTATATTTGTATTCTTTATTTTTCCTTACTTTTAAGCTCAATATCTTGAGCTAGCTTGTTTAAGCTTCTTTTCACGTGAAATCTTCGTTGTTTCTAGATGGGAATTTGGCTTCTTGGAAAGGGATTCCTTCTTGGCCTAGGATCTTTCTTTTTCACTTTGGGAGGAATTGCATCCCATTCTAAAAATGACCTTGGAATAGTTCAATACTTTTCTTTGTTTCTCTTCATTGGTCCAAGATTCTATATGATAATCCCTTCTATATTTGTGTGCTTTGTAATGATTTTTTACTATAGACTTGGGATCATATATATGGAATGTAATATCCCCAAAATGGAAAATATTAAAGGTTTTAGACCCAACTCTGGCTTCCTTCATATCCTTCAATTGGTAGGATCTCAAACGAAATGCCATGTGTGGTCATGGATTATTATTATCCTATGAGAGTGCTCCGCCTACCCCTGTATATATTTGATATGCTATCTCTTGCAGGATTACTTCTTCAATGATGAATTTGGGTAGACAATGGGGAGTTTCGGTTGCTTCAAATATCATTAAGAATGTTCCATCCTTATCCACAAACTAGTCCCCAACTGTTAGCACTACTTCTCTAGCTTTTTCTAACATGCATACTGGGTAGGTGCATTGAATAAGGTTTTATAGATGGGGATTAGGAAGTCTTGGATTTTTTTTCCATAAGATGGGATTTAGTTGGATTCCCAACAAATCTTGCAATATATGTGAAGTGATTCTTCCTAAATCGCTCATTACTAGACAATGACAGTAAGGCATGCTTTACACAGAAAACATATAAGAGGAAGGATGCCATGACAAATTGAGGTTGTTGACCCTCGTATTGGTTCCAGGATTGCTTGATATTATCTTTTAAAGAGAGAGAGGTGATGTCAGCCCAATTGAAATTTTTTCTTGCAACTACAATGGATTGCATTAGAGGTACCCATCCTTCATTGAATGTATTTTCATTTAGTCAATTGTATAGTCTACACATTGTAGTGGGTGTTAATTAAAAATGGGTCCTCAACATATAAGTTGGGTATTCCTTGTTGGGCCATAACCTAAAACATCCCTCATTAATCCACCATGTTTTCACTAATTCCTTAGGCATGATGTTGAAATATTTTAGCCAATCTTCTTCTAGAGTTATTTCTTCAGTAGGGAGCTTATAATATACATCAATGTCGGAGTACTTGAAGGAGGCAATGGGTGTCCCATGATTATATTTGATCATGTTAGATGATCCAAGATAAATAAACTATAGTTTAATTATTTAGAGTATATTTCAGTGCTTGTACACATGGTAGGACAAGAGGATGTTCAACCACCTTGTGTAGCCAATACCTTCAAACACAACTATAAACTTCGGAATATAGGTCATGCTTCGTTAGATTTTCCCTCTGGAAAAATCTGTATACTTCTTCCCATGTGTATTTTATGTTTTGGACCTCATGGATGAGACTTGAAAGATCTTTACAATAGGGACCAAGCAAGTCTTTGTATTACTCTAGCTCTACTATGCTTGCAGAGGATCCCAGAAATGATGTCTGATATATCAGAGATTGTTAAAATTCTAAAAGGAGAGATGGATGCTCCAAGTTTCCACTAGAATTCTCACTTTCTCTTCCTTACAGAGTCTTTAGTAAATCTAGGCTAAAACTGAATGCATATGTTGCAGTTTCGATTGATTTTCCATAGTTTCTTAGTTCTCTGTTTGCTATATTGCAATTTATTTTCGAGTTGGTTCTTGAATTTACCATATCTAAAGGCCAAGCACAAGTCTACCAGTTGTTCACCAAATCAAGGTATTTTCATTGAGGTTTACTGCCAAGTTTTTGTAGCAAATGTACCATCTCATTTTCCAAACAGTGATTCATGTATCCTATGTGGACATTAGAACAATAAAGTAAAAAATTAGAACATCTTTACTTGGTCCCAAATCCTTAAAGCATCAATGTTTTGGTTTAAATCGATCTTCATTCACTTTTAGACTACCCGGTTGATGCAAATATGTGTTTGGGCTTTTCAATGAGACATGTATATAGCTTATTAATTTATTTGACTAAAATTTTCCCTCGCCTATCAAATTGACAAGTTTTGATGCTGACTGTATAAGTAAAAACGTGACAAGATTCATGCAAGAATCCTTTCTTAGGGCATATCTATCTCAAAAGTTAATTTGAATGAGATCAACGAAAAATGGGATCTTTCAATCCTCCTATCTTCATCTTTAGTAATGTACACAAGGGATGCATATTCTTAGGAAATACAGTGATGTCTCAAACTGAAATCCTAGAAGGCTAGTACTTTCTTAGATTTGATATTACTTAGTTCAAGGAAAGAAAAACATTGAGGTTATTAGGCAATGTATCATAATGTTTATTCTTAAATAGTCTTTATGGTGACAATGGCCTTCTTATGAAAGGTTACATGCTATTTCTTGAGTTTGTTGTGGGAGGCCTCTTAATGCCATTTGTAGATTTGCTTGAAAAATAGCTTATCATTGTGTCATTTTTCATAGTGTGGTTCTCTTTCTTCAGGCTTAGGTCTATAGCAACTATGCATAGTATTCTGCAATCTCTATGCAATAAAATGCCTTGGGAATAGAACGTATTTCTACCTTTTCAAACAACAAATGAAAAAAATAAATTAATTTCCTTAATAGTAACATTGACTATTTCATTTCATGTGCTGAAAATTATGATATTTTTGTGCTCCTATTTTTTTTAAGATAGGCCATTTTCTGCAACTGTGATTGCTCTTCCAGCAGAGCATAAAACCTATATATTGAAAACAAGTAAAGACATCATTAGACATAATTCAACATTCATGAGATATGGTGGTGCAACGAGAAACTAAATATTGTCTCAATTCACAAGTATTATCCATGAGAAAAATTGCTAGAGTGCAAGTAGAAAAATTGCTAGATTGCAATTATCCTCCAAAGTAGAAAGCATTCGAAGACTTTAAATAAAGGGGCTTCCATTGGAATGATAAGTACAATGATTGCAACAAATATACTTTAGTGACATAAAAAGGAAGATATCAAAATGGAGTGGAGTTGAACATCAAAAGTTTGGAAATATAACAGATTGCTAGCAAGAAATTCACTTTAATGGATTTCATTATATTCAATTTATTACAAAATGCTAGAACTATTTCCTCAAATTGTTGAATAATACTTCCCTGGTGCTTCGAGAGCATCATTTCATGTAATGATGCTTTATACAAAAGGTAAATTAATCTATTGCAACTTTTTCACTTACTATACAACTGAAATTTGGAAAGCCATGGACTCGATAAAATACAAGCCTTCAACCATGACCATCACTTCCATGACGCATTTTACAACAAAACTTATTTCTATAGCAGACTAATTTCCAACCAACCAACCACAATAGTTACCACCCCTCCCAACAAGCTTGAACTATAAAATTTAGTCAACTGGATTAGGAATTATCTGAGGATCCTAGATAAACATTATGTTCCTAGCTGAGAATTTATGTCTTCCACATTGAGGTTAAATGCATGGGCAACCTTAGTTGAAAGCAGAACTGTAGAACAACCTGAAAAAAAAAGAGTGTCCGCTTTAAAATTTTGAAAATTAATCAACATGTCTATTATCCTAATAGACCAAAAAATATATGTGACCAAGAACTTCAACACGCATATATACATGAGCACACAAGATCAAAATAAAAACTTTCACCGAACACACAACTTAAATATTTAGCATGACCATGTAACAACCGACCTTGATTTGAGCAATAAGACAGTTCACATTTTATGATGGGCATAAAAGGACAGAACATCGTTCAGTGAACATCAACAAATCATGAAGAGGGCATGTTCAAAATAACATAACAATCTACTACGCTATCCTATATTATTCCATCAAGGCAAAATCAACTTAATGAGGTCATGAAAATCCAACGAGATCTCTGACTAGAGGCAAGGAATCAAAAATCCAACAAAAAAAACGTAATGATAAGGTTCAAATCTCATTGGCCTTTAACCATCTAAGCATAACTTTATAAAGATGTAAAATATAAATATCTATAAATCGAATAAAAACTGAACCATGAACATAGGTATGAGAGCATAGAAACTACATGTTTAATTATAAAAATCAAACATGTTGCATGGACATAAATAAATAAAGAGATTCTATTTCACAACCAACATGATGGATAGTGAAAAAATACAAGCATGGGCAATGAACCCATATGATGGTCCTAATCTTTACAAAACAATCGCCTTATCCTCAACCATGAACAATCATAAAAAGGAATGTAAAGCCCATGACTTTGGCATAGAAAATACAGTTAACACCTTAGTGGGGGAAAGATGTTGAGAACTGAACTTTGTTTCAGTGAGTAAAGCATGGGAAGAAACATAAGCACTGACAATCACATTTGGCAATCCTAATCTTCGAGTGAAAAATCCCTTTTGACCTAAACCATGAAAAAGCATTGAAGAGCATGTAAGGACCATCAACTCGGCATGCATATAGAAAATACAATTACACCTTAGTGATAGAAAAGCATAGAAGAGGATCTATAAATTTGTTAGTGACCATGAACAAATGATGAAAAGGGTATGTTCAGAACAACATAACAATATGACAACATATATAGACTTATCATATGAAAAATGACAACGCACCTAACGAGGCCATGAAAACCTAGCTTATCTATTCTTTATGCATACCTTATTGATTTCTACTAGAGTTGAAGCCCTTCCATGGATGATCATTCATGGTAGAAGATGATGTTTCTCCACTTGTTTTATAGTTACCTAGCAAAGTGTAATATGCTAGTGCAATAAAATTTGTTAGAGCATCAAGCTATATGTGCGCACACGATGAAATAGTGTCAAATGTACCTGACATGACAGGTAAAGTTGGATGGTCTTACATTTCTCTTTGGTCTTAGGTTATTGCCATGGTTGGGGATTGTTGCATTTCTATAAAAATAAACATACCACATGTTAAAGAATGGTGATGATTAAATACTTAAATCTAAAACCATGACTTTATTCAATACATGAAACTAACTTGGAACTATAGACAATGAATTATTTGATCGATAATGTCCTTACTTATTGAGGTATTGAAACTTAAGTGGTCCATATTCCGATGGATTAACATTTAAATCAATTTCCAAACCATTGTTTTTTCTACTACTTCTTCTTTCCTTTGTAGGGCTAAGGAAACTCTTCTTCCTTTTCGAAGATGGGTCAAGAGAACCCACCCCAGGTGTGAAGTCGAAATCAGTAATGTGCAAATTATTGGCTTCATCCAACATTTGTTTAAGCATACTAGTCAACTGGTTTATCTTCGTCAAAGTAGTAGGAGGGTTATCTAAAATGAGATGTGCATAGCTAAACAACTCCTCCCTTTCCAAATGAAGTGCCTCGACATCTGCATCAACAATATTTGTGGCCATAAGAATAGCATCAACATCTACATCATGGTTTTGAGGCTCTATATTGATCTTAGGTGGGTCATTGCATATGTTATCCTCTGCATGCTAATGAAGCAATGGATTTGAATTATCTGAGTGGAAATACAACCAATTAACCTTTATGGCATGCTTGCAAATGTTTCCACAGATAGACCATGGAAATTCACACGTTATAAATTTGTACGATACCAGGTGACAAAGTATTTTTTACTTCGATCTGTCTGACTTCTCACCCAGTAAGCACATGTTATGCTCTCATGAGGACAACAATTAGTATCCAGAATTTTTTTTGCTCGTTCCACTGATGATTTTAGCCGATTTTCTCTCTTGTAGTTGTTCAAAAATCCTTCTTCTTTTAAGATTTCCTTGAACTGATAACAAGGTTCAATTGCTGTTAGTAGCATATGCAATAACCAATCCATCCTCTGGGCACAATTTTTATTTTTATTAGATAAAAATGTTGTTTTTATGTAACAATGGTATGACTCAACAACATTATTGGTTTCCTGATTTGCATAAGGAAGCTTCCGACAACCTTTCCCCCACATACCTAATTGCAAATAGAACCATGTCAGTCTCACTATATCATCTTTATAGAAGAAAAAAAAGCTTATAATACGAAAAAAATGTTTACTTACGAATCTTATCTCTAGTGACCCAATTCTTGTGGAAATAGTCTAAGAACTTCTCTTCATCTGCAAATTTGATAAAAAAAATGATTGATTACATCTTCCACTTCATAATTGAGAGTTTGTTTCATGATGAAACCTAACTCACTGAACATCTCATTGGCTTTTATGGAACTAGTGGCCAATCGATTGACAATTTTTAACCAAGCCCTCCGTACATGCCAAACACATAAGATCAAATCACAACCTGTGATCCTCCTGCCATATTCAATTCATTTTAGTGTGCTATTTTTAGAAAAAATGTGAGTTTTGTTATATCATGACAATGTTAAAGTTACCTCAAGGTAGTGATTTCAACTAGTGTATCATCAGCCATGAAAGCATTGGCTTTCCAATAAGGATTGGTTTGGAAACACTTGCGCATGAGCTGCTCCAACCATATTGAAATATCATCTAATGTGTTTTGTGATGCCACGACCCATGCAACTAGCACTCCGCTTTGTTATTCATTAAATTCCATGAGGTATACAATTGATACTGTCATATTCAACATTACATAAGGTCAAATACAAGTTATTAATAATTTTGAATGTATACAACTTAAATAAATATATTCAATCAATCATTGGTATCTGACTTACCCAGTATTTATTTGTATTAAATTTTGAATCCATGGCTATTAAGTTATTGTGTGATAATTTTATCATTGTCTTCAACATCTACTTTGTTTGAATCCCTATTATAAAAGGGATCTCCACACCATTGGGCTTTTGGTAAAAGAAAAAAATCTTCCTGATGCTTTTGATACTAAAGGTTTACATTCATTTCATCTTTTTTGTTAAGTTGATCATTTCTCTTCACTAACCTATTATAGATATTTACAATATCTTTCCTGCATATGAAGAAATCTCTATCTCGAGCTGCCACATCCATATCAACATGTCTCTTATTGTGGGTTATATACACTATATCAACATGCACTCCCAAAAAGAAACAACTCTCTATATATATGCAACAACGTCCCTTGAAAGATTTGGCCTATGCAAGGTCATGGTCTCACCTGAAGTGTCACATTGACTATGACAAGCCCAACCTCCCCCATCTTCATGTTCATACATATTGAAAGTTAGTATTGCTCTATCAGGAATTTCATGTATAACTTTCACAATAAAATGGTATTGGCAACCCTTCTTCTGCACAAATGAGGTTCTTCGTTTAGTTGGAGGATCTCTTCTTTTGTCTTTTGGGCAAATGAACAATGAAAACTATACCAAAACTTTCAAATGTTAGTACATACAAAAAAAGATAAATGTGGTTTCAAAAAATCTAAACAATACATTTTTTAAATACTCACATTACATATTGCAATGTAGTGGTAGTTCTTTGTTTTGGTTTTTTGTATGAATTTATATGGAGCAATATGATTTTTTTCCTCTCTTTTTGATAAAGTCAAAAACTCATCCTAATGGGATTATGAAAATTCGATCAATACTTGTGTTTTTTCGATTTATTTCTATCCAAACCAAGTCTTTACTAGAGAAGGTCATTTTGCCTCTGAGGTCTTGCTCCTCAAGATCCATGATATATTTCTATTGGCTTTGCTTGCCCATTTTGAACTGATCTGGTCAAACAATATGCAAGGACACCAGAACTGAACTTTCAAGCTTACCAAGTTATCCAACATATATATAAATATAAAACCTTTTTTATGCCTTTTTTTGAGGTCTGAAATATCAATCACTCTTAGTTCAATATTAGAAAAGTTTGAATGTCTTCAGATTTGTATTCTACAAAACTATCATTTTTGCAGAGAATTTTTTTCACAAATTCAATGTAAGAATGACTAACAAATTCTGTTGGAGTATAAAAACCAAATTGAATGCTTTAGATATTGTTAAATATAAGCATCCCTATGGTTGTTACAATGTCATATTTCCTACTAGTAGTTTGATCCCTTAGAAATTCTAAGCGTAGAGAAAGAACTTTCACCTTGCCCTGATTGGCTAAATAGAGACAAATGATTCATCCTACTAGGTTGTCCTACATTTTAGCTAAAGTTTTGTCTTACTAAAATTCTAGACTAATGAGATTAGGTGTTCAGGTGGAATATTATGGCTATTGTACCTTTCCTAGAGACAATCTCCACTGATCTGAAGGGCGACTATTAATATGTTTTTTAGTGCATGGATGTTGTTGGCAGGGGAACATATTTTTCATCTTGCAAATTATTTGCAGTCACAACAAGAGCCTGAATACCATCTAAATTTTAGATGTACCCATTTTTAGAGACACATTCAAGTTCTATGGTTCCTCAAATTTTAGTGGAGCGTATTTTGCTCTTAATTTTCATTTTGATGGCTTCTCATAATTTATTGAGAGCTCAACTCTAGCACACATGTTTGGTGTCCATTTGAATGAGTCTATATTTGCAGAAAGGTAGCCCAATTTAGTAACCCTTAAAAGAAAGTAACAAGTTTATCTGCATATACCTACTTGCTTGCAGCTCGTTTCTTCTTATTTCCTAGCGTTGGAATAGGCTCCTATGATTTAAGAAAAACCTCCTAAATCCTAGCACACATATGGCTACAAGAAGTCTCTCTATGCTCTACATACTGGCTGCCCCAAGAGTATGCTCTCACTGCAAGGCTCACACACAGACAACCTGTGCATACAATTAGAAAACTGATTTGGTTGCAGTTATAAAACTGTCCCCCCTTTTTAAAAAAATAAATAAAAGGATTTTATTTTATTTAGTTAACTTGCTAAGACAAAAGGCCACCAATACTCTGCTCCAATTTCTTCAAGCACTTATAGAATGGTCTCACCATTATTATTTATGCAACATTTCATTGTGAATTCATTACTAAGCAACCTATACCTAGTTAAATGAATAATATGGGTGCAAGGCTAAACAAGCGTCAAACGCAAGGATTTCACCATATAATTCACAAGGCATTCACCCTCCACGCAAGCAATGTCTTTCCACTATCAACAAGCGCAAATCTCAAGGACATTTGTCGTAGTGTAATCGCTGACAACTCAACAACAAGACATCATTGATAAAAGGGCAAGAGCAATACAAGGCTCATACTATCCTTGCCAAACACATTTCATTGTGCATCAATTTTACACAAGCGTAAATCTAATTATTGAACAAGATTAATACCTAGCCTTTGAGCTATTTACTAATCTCCATCAACATTACTCGTACTCAAGGATAGATGCATGCCAATCGTGCATTCTACCATCTTCAAGGAAAGTGTTGAAGATGCAATGTCTTCAACATACATCAGTTAGCCATTCCTTTTTACAATATTCTCACCCCATGAAAGGTAATCTCCTTGCCAATAGAAATGCAAGACTCAAGGAAGATTGCTAAGAGGGCCACTTAATCAACTGAATATTCCACAATGGTTCAATCCATGAATTGGAGCTTGATGCTTGGATTAAGGTTTGGTAGCCAATACTACTAGTTAGTCTGACTATTTTAAAGTGACCTAAGTTCCTTAGTTGAGCATTGTTAAAGATGTTCTGTGAAGGCTAAGACAACTTAATCAATCTTGTAAAAGCTAAGAATTTCTCTTTAGTTTTAACTCTCAATGAAGAGAGAGATGAAGCCGCACAACCTATGTTCATGCTTGCACAAAGCATTCTACAAATGGGCAAGCTCCCAACACCTTCAATTCAGGGTAATTTTTAAGGATTTTTAAGCTCTCCTTTGAGAAGATCATTGGCACAAATTTTATAATCAATGTATATCCTACAATAGTTCTCTTTTCTTCAGCTAAGAGTAGAACAACCATATCTTCTAGACGTTGAGAAGGAAAGTAGCTTAGAGTTTAAATAACATTTTGTATTTAAATGATAGATTGTTTAACATGATGACTTTGGTGTAATATCCTGGGATAATTTTTTGTCCTAAGGTTTCAATTCAATTTAGGGCTTTCAACCAATAGCAATAGAAATCATGCAAACATACAATAATAGTTGCATCTTCACATATGATCAATATGCCATAAAGATAGAGAGATAAATTTGTTTTTGAAAGACAAAGAGATAAATCTGTCTTATATTGCTGCGAGGAGGAGATAGAGGGGGCTCTGGTTTCGTTTGGAAGCGAGCCAGATAAAGAAGAGTGCAGAGCATATTGTAGTCAATTAGAAGGAAAAGAGAGGAGTGCAAGCCTAGTATTGGCAACCTCATCTGCTATTGGATGAATTCACGATATTGACAATACTTTTATTGTAGTCAAATAGGAGGAAAACAAAGGAGTGCAAGCCTAATATTGGTAGCCTCATTTGCTAATGGATGAATCCACGATTTTGACAATACTCTTATTGTAGTCAATTAAGAGGAAAATAAAGGAGTGCAAGCCTAGGGCTCATATGCTAATGGATGAATCCACAATATTGACAACACTGTTATTGTAGACAATTGGGAGGAAAACAGAGAAGTGCAAGCCTAGTATTGGTAGCCTCATATGCTAATGGATGAATCCACGGTATTGATAATATTGGTATTGATAATATTGTTATTGATCATTCTATTTTTAAAATCATTTTCTACTCCATTATTCTAACTTTATTAAACTTTTAATGTTTAGCAAAGATTTTTATTTTTAAATCTATGCATTGTTGCAAGGAAAGGTGAACCCGACTCAATGTGAGGCTTTGACAATGGTTTGTTCTCAAGTAAACTTGCCTTCTCCAATGATTGCAATCCACTAGTACAAACCAAGACGGTGCAGAAACCAAAGGTGCAGAGAAGTGAAATAAGCAGAGACGTGGTAACAACATAATAGGAGATGCTGACGTTAATGTGGGTGCAGTGGAATCACGGGTTCTCAAACCTGTAAACGAGGCTTGCAGAATAACTTGTTGTCGCCTGGAATAAGAAATATTTGCGGGCGATTTCGCTAGAGGAGCTTGGTGAAAAGCAGAGCAATCCATAGAGTTGGTGAGCTCCAGCTTGGTGTTGTCGAGAGTTCTACGCGCGGTTTTTGTTAAAATTCGAATACCACGCACCAACTCCCTCCCTCCATTAACTCGGACAGTGCATCGGAGTGACGAGATGTGACAAAGAATTTACAGAAATTAGCTCACCACCCGAATCAGTTAGTGAATACGGAATCATTAATGTTGAAGGGTGGCAGAATTGTTGATTGCCGAAACCGGAAGTTTTTCTGAGTGGGAATGAAATCCAAGCAATTCCTCCGCCTAATTAAATTACTCCCAAACTAAAATATTGAATGTTTATCACTATTTATTAATTATTTAATTTATATAAATTTATCACATTAACCCAAAAATTATATGAATTTATCACATTAACCATTTTTTTTTAAATAATAAACAACTCCAAACTAATTTAAAGAATAAGCATTTTAATTTAATTATATACAGATCAAAAAATGTAGAGGCCGTTGGCCAGTCATGATTTGGGGAAGGGCACATCAATTTCCATGGATGAAAGCCCTTAAAAATTTCACCGATGTCAGAAGTAAGGAAAATGCGGATTTCTGTTTAGAAAACCGCCGAGTCTTCTATGCTGAACCCAAAAACCCTTTTAAAAGAGGAAAATGATTTAGAGAGTTATCATCTTAGCACTATCCAGATCTTGAAGCACTAATGAATCCCAAAACGATGCGCCCTGCTCCGCGGAAATCTGTTGGCCGTCAATGCTGGATTCTGCGTCCGAACAGGAATTTGAGGACCCCGCGTCTTTTCTCGACGGCAGCCCGAATTCTTCCGCGGCGAACCTGGACGCGGCGGATTGAATTTGCAGCGGCGATAGAGAAGAGCCGTAGGGAATTTCCGGCGGCGTGTCGGGAAAATTGAATTTGGCCTTGGATCCTCTCAAACAATACGCTGCGAAGTCGTAGGCGCGGGCAGCTTTTTCTGGGGAATCGTAGGAGCCCAGCCAAATTTTGGCCCGGGAATTGGGCATTCGAATTTCCGACACCCATTTCCCCCATTTTCTCAATTGGATTCCCTTGAATTGCCGTGACTTCAGTGACTGGTTTTCCGGCCTGACAGGGCTGCTCTGTTTTGGCAAGGGTTTAACCATGTGAGCGAACTCGAACTCGGAACCTGGTGGTGAAGTTTAAGTGTTAAAACAATTGAAAAAATTGTGACTCTGCGTAGATTTGTACCGCGCACGCCCAAAGGTACCTGCTGGTTTCTACTTCCTCTGTGGGTGAAAGTTAACACACTGCATATGAATCTGCGCGATTGACTGCAGGGTATGGCAGCGTAAATAGATACAGAAACCGTGTCCATCGGTTATGTTAAAAGTCGTACGCGTGGCATTCCGAGTATACGCGCGAGCGCTTTTGATGATAAACGTGTGACTCTTTACACGTGTACATATATGTGGTGTTGTTGTTATAAGATGTTTGACTCATTTTTTCAACCTTTATGTTGAATGAATTGAGGTCCGTAGAAACGCGTTGACAAAAGTTTTCTACATGTGATTTTTACCTAAATTCTTTGTATAATTGATTTATTTTGAGTTTATACATTTAATGATTTATGTTGAATGAATTGAGGTCCGTAGTTGACAAAAGTTTTCTACATGTGATTTTTACCTAAATTCTTTGTATAATTGATTTATGTTGAGTTTATACATTTAATGATTTATGTTGAATGAATTGAGGTCCGTAGAAACGCGTTGACAAAAGTTTTCTACATGTGATTTTTACCTAAATTCTTTGTATAATTGATTTATGTTGAGTTTATACATTTTTATTATGAGATATTTATTATCTTAATTTTGAAGTTATCATGTTTAATACCCATTATAAACATGTTTATGATTTATGTTGAGTTTATACATTTTTATTATGAGATATTTATTATCTTAATTTTGAATTTATAGTTTATTTTGAATTTTAATATATTTTTAATTGTTGAATATTTTATTATTTTAATTTTAAATCTATCATGTTTAAGAGGGATTAAATTTTCAATAGCTTAAAGAATTTCTAATTTTTTAAAATTTATCAATATATATGATAAATTAAAATTAAAATAAATTTATGTTTGCTTTAACATGTCCTTGTTAAATTTAGATTTAATATAGAAAGGAATTTTTATTTTTTATTTTCTTACGAATAATATATAATTAAAATGTTTAAATATTAAATATTAAGAATAATCAAATTTTTATAATTACAATTTTTTCTAAAATTTTAATTCTTTCTTGATATATGATAAATTTAGAGTTAAGGTGGATTTATGTTTATTCTCAATATGCCATATGTCAACATTAACCAGGTTGAAAATACACATCTCCCTTATAGTAATATACTATTCAAAAAGTTTAACTATAAATATATATAGATAGTTGGTATTGAAATATCTAGCTAATTACACATTTAAATACTTTTATTGTTATTAATATATTTTTAAAGGTCACATGTCAACTCCATGTTGAGCACAAAAGAAGTTCACATCTCCCTCATATTAGGTTGTAGAGTATTGAAATATCTAGCTAATTACACATTTAAATGCTTTTGTTGTTATTAATATATTTTTAAAGGTCACATGCCAACTCCATGTTGAGCAGAAGTATTGGTTGATTCTACTCTGTCCTTGTCTCAACCAATATAATTTACAATTAATGATATGTTCAATGTCATTTTGTGGCTTTCGGGCATGTCCCTAAATCTTGAACACCAAGAGAGGTTGAAAAAATAATCAAAAATCAACTAGAGAGAAAACATAGAACAAATGGAAATTCATAGTAGAAGGACAATGCATGTTAAATGATTAAAATCTAAGTTGTCAATTTAATGGAGATCAGTCAGATAGTTAAACAATTAACTTATCAATTTAATGGAGATTACTTAGATATTACCATGAGCGATCAATTTAATGGAAACTATTAAGAAAAATGTTGCACCCTATTTCTAGTATAAAGAAGCCTATTAACATATTTATTTTTACTCTGGAACTTAAAAATAATTTGTATTGGAAATCTGAGTACAAAACACAATAGTAGATTCCGTTTACAAAATTATTGAGTTAAGGCTTTCTATCACAATCCAATTTTTTAGCATGATTTCTATCTTCAAATGCAAAAATATATCTCTTATTTTGTGAAGTTATTCACCCAATATATCTGCCCAAAATCCCAAAATACAAACAAAATTCGTATTCCATTACAACAATGCAAATTAAGAAAGAGTCTCCTCCCTAGGCCGAACTTCTAGCTCCAAGGGAGGAACAACTACATTCAAATCTAGAAGCAACATAGGGTGATTGCAAACATAGTTACCTAGAACCTAAGAAGGATGACTATATGGAGCATTACTGAGTTGAAGATTCTCAATTTGTTGGCGTAGATGGCTTGTCTCATCCTCCGTCGTTCTCAACTAAGTCCTATGTTCCATCGTAATTTCTATGGTAGTACATAAGGTGGAGGCCAATTGGTTATACCTCAATTTGAGTTGAAATATTTCTTCCTGGGGAGTCTACATATCTTGTTCAACCCAATGATGATGATTGCTTCTACACATAGTAGCCTTCTTCTACCTATTGGTTCTATCTCTATGACATTGAAGCTGACTAGCCCACTAGTCTAGATAACTTGCACTTCTACCTTCCACCATATCCCAAATCACTTTGGAACCAATGCTACTTCCCCTTTCTTTCGAATTGCCCAATATCGAAACCACACATGAAATTAAATACTTCTCCTATAGTGTTTTTGATATCCCATGCTTTGTTCTTACATGTGCACCTATATAAATTCCATCCCCACTTCTTTTCATGATAGCCAATGACATGTCAAAATCCACTCCAATAATATTAAGAAGATCACACCACAAAATGTCACCTCCTAACTTATGATTGAGAACCTACTTGTAGATAATGATTGTTGTACATGCTTTACTTCACCTTAACTCAATGAGAGATAAGAAAATAATATTCCATGAAACGTCAACACAATGAGGGGAAGATGCCAACAAAGGGAGGTTGTTGACATTTATAGCACACACCATTATTTTTTTTTACAATTATAGTAATAACTCAGAAAATAGCAATATTTAGGAAAACCTATAAACTGATATAACTCATATTTTGGCAACAATGAGATAAATTAGGAAATCACAATATTTAGGAAAACCCACAAACTGATATAACTCAATTTTATTTTTCAAGTTAGTATTACAATGTATGATCCAAATGAATAATACCTAGATAACCAAAATGATTTAAAAACATGATTCAAACATACCTATTAAATTTGGAAATGCATAAGTTTGATTTTGAAGTGAAATTTGCAAAATCATTGTAGCAACGTTACTATAGCAGTATTACTTTAGCAAGCTCTAAAATCCTTTTTGTTGCCACAAATATACTCAAATATGCTCTAGACTATAGATATCAAACCAACAATGAAGCCCAACTATGATCTTTGTGTGAAATCACCAAGATATTCTTTAGATTGTATTTCTCAATAATGTCGAGAATGTCGCTTGCAACGGGCTTTGTCCTCACAAACTTAGAAGCAGTGAAATGAACTCCGCAAATTTTCTTTTATAACTCTCCCAAGAAGCTTGACCCTCTTCATCAAGCCATGTGGGACTAAATAAAATCACTTTTAGTCTCCCAATTAAATGCCTCCTTTTCTTTTATTTTTTAATAAAACATATGTCACTTTATAATTGGCCCTTACAGTCCCTTCATTGAAAATATTAAAATAACTATAAAGTCAAATCTTTGGTTTAACAATATTAATTAATAAATTGTCGTTATTTTATTTAAAACCACTAGGTTATATAAAAATTTATCTATAGTCATCAAAACTAAACCCACTAAAAATACTAAAAATAGTAACTGTGTCAGATGACCCAGTCAATGCTCCAAACTTACTTAATAAAAATAATAAGTATTGGAGAACTATCCTGAAATTATTCCAAAAAAAAAGTAATCTTGCTCATAATGATCATGAGATCTCAACTGACCATCAAACATTGCTAATCCGCTGGATTAATTGTCTCCAAGGTTCCCTTACCCTAACCCAATAGCCTATAAGAATCAACTAATAGGTTATGGGTCCATTAACTCCACTGGTTAGGAAGGGGATGTTATAGCCCATCCTTCCTAAAATTGCTTGTCCTCAAGCAATCTTAGCTATGTATGTTGCAATATCTATTTTTTTTCCCATGTAGCATCCTCTACTACCAAGTTCTTCCATTTGACCAAAACTCTTTGATGACCATCTTACAAAGAGTCCTCTCTCTAGTTTGAATTATGGCCTCTAGAATCAATATAAACTTCTCGACATCATCCAATAGTGGCAACTCAAATGAGGGAACCACATTATGATCAAGTGCCTTCTTGAGCCTAGATACATGAAATACATTATGAACCATGTTGCTAGCTAGTAACTCAAGTTCATAGGCAACCTTTCCAACCTCAAAGATAATCTGAATGGTCCATAAAACCTTGGCTTGAGTTTCTTTACTACACTCTTCTTGATAGTAGAGTATCTATATGGTTAGAATCTCAAATAAACCATGTCCCACAATCTCAAATTTCACTCTATCTAATGTTAATAAACATATAACTTTTGTTGATTCTATGACTATTATAATTTTTTCTTGAGTGACTTCATGATGCCCCGACTTTATTATATTTAGTCCTTTTCCTTAGGCACCCTACTATCACAAAAAAATAGATCCATTAATTTGGGAGCCTCATTACCATATAAATCCATGAATGGAAATATCCTGATAGACATGTGATAAGTAGAATTATCACAATACTCACCAAGGTGTAGCCATTGATCCAAACTCTCAACTATCCAGAAACATAGTTCCTAAGATATCTCTCCACCCATTTTTTCACTATCTTTGTTTGGCCATCTGTATGTGGGTGGTAGCTAATGTTAGGAATGAGCTCATTCCTACTCAATACAAATATATCCTACCAAAACACACTCATGACCTTGTTATCCTTGACACTAACAATATTCTTGGGCATCCCAAGCAACCTAAAATTCTCTCTGAGAAATAAATCACCTACCTGTGCATATGTATAAGTCTTTGAAATGGCAAAGAAGATTGCAAAATTAGTCAACCTATCAACCACCACATAGATGTGATATTTACCTAATACCTTAAGTAGTCTTGTGATGAAATCCATAGAGATAGATTCCCATTTTTTTTATTAAGAATGGTTAGGTGTTGAAGCAGACCAACTGGATAAGTATGTTCATTCCTATTTTTCTAGAAAGTAGGATACTCTATAACATACTTAAGACGTTTATTTTATGTCCTTTCCATGTGGATATGTCCTGGATCTTCCTATAGGTTTTAAAGAAACTCGGGTTACCGACCATAGGTGCATCATGAAATGTCCTCAATATATTTACCTTAAGCTGTGAAGAAGGAACCAAATAAATTATTCCCTTATACATGATCAACTCATTTACCATCTTACATATGTCATAATGAATTATCCCTTCCATAACCCTTGTTTCCCATGAATATTTAACATACTCTGCTACAATTAACTCCCTCCAATCAACAAAATTCCACACCAGTGGACATATTTGAGGCCTCCTCAAAATTCCATCAACAACTACATTATTCTTCCCCTTGACATATACAATGTCAAAATCATATGCTTGCAATATACTAACCCACTTCTGCTACCTATCATATAGATTCTTCTAGTTCATAAAATATTTGATGATGTTATGATATGTTTTGATGATAAAATTAACCCCAGCTAGGTATGCTCTGAATTTATCCTAGGCATGCATAATGGTCAACATCTCTCTATCATGAATTGAGTTACTCCTCTCCACACTTCTTAATTTTCTGCTCTCAAAAGTGATGGGATACTTATCCTGCATCAGCAAGGCCCATATCCCCTTTCTCGTAGCATCACACTCCAACTCAAAGGGTTTGGAGAAATACCTTATTTCCAACATACGACATGTGAATATCACCTACTTGAAGTGCTCCAAACACTTCTCTGTTGAATCAGACCACTCAAAGGACCCATTCTTAGTTAAATCCATAAGTGGTGATGCAATTTGTGAAAATCCCTTAACAAATCTCTTGTAGAAACTGCATATAGCAAAGAATCCCTTAAGCTGGGTGAGATTTGTAGGCGTAGGCCATTCTAGAATAGCCTTGATATTCTCATTATCTATTCTTAATCCTCTACATTGATGATATGACCAAGATAAAGAAACTTTGTCATCCTAGAGTCACATTTAGACTCCTTAGCATATAGAGACTCACTCTCTAAGATTCTCAATACCTCCTCAAGATGTGACATATTATCCTCCAAAGTCTTATTGAAAATTAGGATATCATCAAAGAATATCAAAACAAATTTCCTCAACCGTCTCCTAAACACTTGATTCATACAACTCTAAAAAGTAACATAGGGTGATTGCAAACAACGTTACTTAGAACCCAAGAAGGATGACTATTTGGAGCATTATTGAGTTGAAGATTCTCAATTTGTTGGTGTAGATGGTTTATCTCATCCTCTGTCATTCCCAACTAAGTCCTTTGTTCCATCATAATTTCCATGGTAGTATATAAGGTGGAGGCCAACTAGTTATACCTCAGTTTGAGTTGCAATATTTATTCCTGGGGAGTTTACATTTCTTGTCAACCTGATGATGAGGATTGCTTCTACACATAATAACCTTCTTCTTCCTATTGGTTCTATCTCTATGTCATTGAAGCTTACTATCCCACTAGTCTAGATAGCTTGCACTGCAACCTTCCACCATATCCCAAATCACATTGGAACCATTGCCACTTCCCTTTCTTTAGAATTTCCCAATATCGAAACCACACATGAAATTAAATACTTCTCCTAGAGTGTTTTTGATATCCCATGCTTTGTTCTTATATGTGCACCTATATAAATTCCATCCCCACTTCTTTTCATGATAGCCAATGACATTCCAAAATCCACTCCCATAATATTAAGAAGATCACACCATAAAATTTCACCTCCTCACTTCTGATTGAGAACCTACTTGTAGATAATGTTTGTCATCCATGCTTTACTTCACCTTAACTCCATGAGAAATAAGAAAATAATCTTCCATGAAACATCAGCACAATGAGGGGAAGACGCCAACAAAGGGAGTTTGTTGACCTTTACAACACACACCATTATTTTTTTTTACAATTATAGTAATAACCTTGAAAATAACAATATTTAGGAAAACCTAGAAACTAATATAACTCATATTTTGGCAACAATGAAATCACTTAGGAAATCAAAATATTTAGGAAAGCCCACTGTTGAGTCCCAAATTTACATCTTCCCTACATACCTTTTTAGCCTTTTCTCCAGTTACTAGAACCTCCAAGCTATCAAATCATTGCATATTAGTTTAAAATGAGCATATAAATGGTTTCCTAACTATGTCTTGTGACTGTTGTTTGATTTAGATTTTTGCTCAATTAGCTGCGGAATCTTGTCACTTTCTGCAGCCAGAATCCGTTTCTGCAGCCTTTTTGTTAAAGTCTATGCTACAGGTGTCTACTAAAGAACCCAGCCACATGGGCAAGCTACAAATGATGTGGACATGGAACGTGTCCCCTTGGTTCAACCAAATCATCCATAGAAGCCCGCGGTCAAAGCCGATCAAACAGTGGTCAACACTAGGAGTTTTGTGGTGGCAGGACTCTGTTTTCATCACGAGGAGGATTGCGTGGCAAGATCCTGAGATTTAGGAGGTGTGCTAACACCTGGGGACTGCCCGTGGACCGAATCCAACAAACCACCTCCTTGGATTTACTTCCCACGGCTACCATGCTGCTAAATTTCCGATTATGGTCTTTTACGTGTCTGTCTACCAGCGCAGACCTTAGGAATTAGTTATGTATTTCCTGCTATAAATAAAGCATCTTCATATGCGTATAGGCTAGCCGATGATATGTAATCTTGACTATTTTTACGAGCCATCGAGCCGAGACTTAGTCTTTATTTTATGATTGTATTGCAATATATGAGAAGACACTGATTTTGAGTTCAAATCCGTGATTGGTTTCTGATTGGCCGAGGTTGTAGAGGGCCCCTGTACACCAAGGTCCTGTAGTCACTGTATAGCTTCATGTTTTTCTTCATTTTACGCTCTTGATGCCATAGATGTTCGCTGTATATATTACATTGCTCATGGTATTTATGTTGTTCGTTGTCCATAGCTTCTTTTATGCTTTCAATTGATTGTCAACTGATCAGTGTTTTCATTTCAGGTTCTAATTGAAAGCCCGGGTAGTGCATATAGCTTTTTGATGACTAATGACATGATGGAATTATCTTGTCCTTCTGCTGATTTGTTTTCTTAGTTCTAATTCCAACACTGCTTATTTCTTTAGTTTTGCTTTATTCATTTACTTTTCTGCAAGATAGATATTAGACTATTCATATCATTCTTCAGTTACCTCCTATAGCCAGAGCAAGTTGAATGGTGAGGGATTGAGTGTGAATGTATAGTTTGATACTAGTTTATTTACTTTTGCAAGTTAGTGATTAGATTACTCATATCATTCTCGGTTACCTCCTATAGCCAGAGCGAGTCAAATGGTGAGGGATTGTAGGATGAATGTGTAGTTTGGTCTTAGTTTTATTTTATGCAATTTAGATATCTGATTACTTAATTTGTTTATGATTACCTCCTATAGCCAGAGCGATTCGAATGGTGAGGGGTCAAAAATGAGTTTATGTGATATGATTTAGTTTACTTTGCTTACAGTTTTTGAATTGCTTTGAGTTCAGTCTTTTCCTTTTCATACAGCAGCAAGGATACTGGGTTTCATAGTCACTAGTTCACTATTTTGTTTAATTAGAATCTAGGCACATCTTGATTTCATCATTGTAAGTTTGAAAATATTTGGAACACTTTGAAGTTTGGAAATTATTTTAAAGGGCACCATTACCTTGAATACTTTTGTCTATCCTTGATTATTAGAATTACCATCTCACATTAGGGAATCAATAAGAAGATAAATCCAAAAACAAATCAAAAACTAAAAACGACAAAGAAATAAGAAAACGATTATCTTGCATATATAGTGCACTTCACTTCAGCAGTTTACGACTCCCGGATTGACAATTTATATAGCAATTTAGGACACACTAAATTGACCAAAAATTTTGGCGTCGTTGCTGAGGAAGTGAAACTAGGTAGCCAATTTCTTAAAAAAAAAAAAAAAAAA
>APFE030433338.1:57490-69487 GCA_000404065.3 Pinus taeda | reverse complement strand
TGTGATTACATAGCTAGATGGTGGTATGATGCTGATATCCCCTTCAATGCTTCCCATTCACCATATTATGAGCCTATGTTTGATGCCATACATGCTGTTGGAAAAGGCTTCAAAGGCCCTAATATGCATGAGCTAAGGGGGTATCGTTTGTAGAAAGAAATTTTCTCCATTAATGAGTATTTGAAAGATTTCAAGGACTCATGGGTAAGAACAGAATGTACCATCATCTCAGATGGATGGACTGATCAAAGAAACTATACCATCAAAAGCTTTCTTATCTTCTACCCACAGGGAACCATGTTTGTAAAATCAGTTGATGCATCTGATAAGGTAAAAGATGGGAAATTGTTGCTTCAGCTATTGGATGAGGTTGTTGAGGAGGCGGGGGTGGCTAATGTTGTTCAAGTCATCAAAGATAATGCCTCTAACTATGTTCTTGCTGGTAAACTGTTAGAGGAAAAACATAGAACCATCTTTTGGACCCCATGTGCTGCACATTGCATAGACCTCATGCTTGAGGACATTGGAAAATTAGATTGGGTCAAAAACACTGTAGATCATGCCAAAAGCATAAAATTTTTTATCTACAACCATTCATGCATTTTGAGCCTGATGAGTAAACACACAGTGGGCAAGGATATTATTAGGCTTGCAATCACTAGATTTGCTACTCATTTTTTGACATTGCAATCCATGATTTCACAACATAGAAACTTGCAAAAGATTTTTTCTAGTGAAGAATGGAGCCAAAGCTAGTGGTCTCACAAACTGGAAGGCAAAGAATCGAAAAATAAAGTTAATGAAGAAATATTTTGCAGAAAGGCAACAAAGATTGTGAAGCATGCTGAGCCGCTGGTTAAGGTGTTGCAGTTGGTGGATGGGGAAAGATTAGCTACGGGCTTCATTTATGAGGCTATGGATCAAGAAAATGAGAAAATAAAGAGGGAATACAAGGATAAAGTGGCTAAGTATGGGCCCATTTGGGCAATCATTGATGAAATATGGAACAATCAACTCCATTGCCCTATACATGCAACTGGATATTTTTTGAACCAACGATATCATTATAAAGCTAAGGCAATAGGAGATTTGAGGAGGAAGGTTAGAGATGTATTGATTTATTGCATTGATTGCATGATCCCATTGGAGTGTGATCAACTGGAGATGTACTGACGGGTCACAACCTTCAACAATGCCTTAGATATCTTTGAGAAGAACCTAGCAAAGATTGCAAGGGAAGTAGATGAGCCAGGAAAACAAAAATTTCAATTTTCAAATTCTTAATACTTATTTTGTTAAATCGTTTATAATTTGAAAGTTGGATATAATTTGTAATTTTTTTGAGCTAACTTATTACACTCATATGTTTTTTGCAGCACAATGGTGGGAGGATTTCGGTAGCCATTGTCCTGAATTGTAGAAGTTTTCAATTCGTATTTTGAGTCAAACTTGCAATGCTACTAGGTGTGAGAGCAATTGTTCTCCCTTTGAGAGGATTCACACAAAGAAGAGAAACTGTTTGGATAAAAAAAAATTAAATGATCTAGTATATGTCCAATACAACCTCTGGCTCAGGCGCAACCAATTGCTAAACAAAAGACCTGATTCAGATCCCATTGTGTTGGAATACATTGATCCAACATCAAATTGGGTAGTGGAGAGTCATCCAGCAGAGTTTGCTTCTGATGAGGATATGGATTATGACTTATAGACGATAGCATCACTTGAACATAATGTTCAGTTGAATGTAGATCCTGATCCACTTGTACCGACCTCAGCCTTAGAGCCAACAAGTCATCCAGTTGTAGGCACTTCCTCTGCTCAACCACGACAAAAGCGCATATATCATCTATCTCAGCTTGCAGCTGCTGCTCAGCTTGCTAGTGCTACCAATTCTACAGTTGTAGTTGGAGATGATGATGAGGAGGAGCCATGGGCCCCCCTGTCTGACTCTAACAATGATTCAGAGATTGATCCACATGATCTCGACTCCTCTAGCAGTAGGCAGTAGTACTGGTCACAATTTAATTTTGTTGTAGAGGCCATTTCTAGCCTCCTTGGATATGTGAATTTGTTTTGATCTCTATGTCATGATCATGTATGTATTGGACAATGCAATGGGTGCCATTTGATATAATGGATATATTCATGAGCCTACTTTGATCATATGTTGTCTTCTATCTATATTCTAATGCTATGTGTTTGGAAACATGAATGAATATCTTTAAAATTATGTTTTTTTATAAAAAAATAAATATTTAATGTATTTTTTACAAAGACCAAGTCATTGAAATCGAGCCAACCAAATCGATACCGAGTCAGAGTCGGAGTCGGAGTCGACCCTCGGCCGAGTTGGAGTTTTAAAACATTTCTATGTGGTGAATTGCTTCTTACTGTAATTTGGTTTTTCTCTCTGTTTTTCATATGTATTCAGATCTATTTTGTCTTCAAGAAAATTAGGTTCAAAATTTGTTTCAAAACACTCTATTCTAGCTTAAAATAAAATCGATGTTTTCTTCTGAAGTTTAAATATAGAATTCTTAATTACTCTATATTTAAATTGAATCATAATCTGTTCTTCCTTCTCCATCTCATTAACTACAAGGATCCAGTAGTATGCCTACCTTGCCATGTTGCACTTCAGCTTGATTATTTTTGCATTTGATCATCTTAAACCCTTTTGAAGCCATTTCCCAATGGCCTTCCCTTGCTGTTCCAACCAAACCAATTTGAAAACCAAATTCTTAATTTTCATAACTAGCTCAATATTTAAATATAAACAAATCTAAATCTGGAAGAGAGATCCCTCTCTAAAGCTAGTAGGGCTAGATCCTAGCTTCCAAAGCAGTTTTGTGGTTACCTTTGCAATTATTTCCTAGCCTTATTAAATTACAGAGTGATAACATTTTGATGACCATACTAGGGAAGAACTATTTAATATTCCTTAGGAAAGAGTATTAAGTATCAGATCTGATTACTGATGGTGGATAGTGATCAGGCACAAGAAGGCTGATTTTTTTGTTTTTACCTGGTGACTCCATGTTTTAAGTATCCAGAGCTTCAAAGTTTTCAGGGTGACTCCACTGTTAAAGAATCTAGATTTGTAGAAAAATAATGGTGACTCCACTGCATATTGATCAGATTTATTGCTAAGCAACATGTATGTGGTAAACCTTATATGTGATGAAGTTTTAAAAGAATTCATGGATGTAGATTTTCAAATTGATGAAGCTTTTTCAATGGCCATGTTTCATTGTTTGAAAATGAAAAAATTTTCTCTTGAAGGTAAAATCTGTTTTCTTGAGTTAATTGCTGAAAGATTTAAGAAGGGTATTGAACTTTTGGATTTTCAGATTCAGTCATATAGTTTCCAAGATCCTAAACAATTCTTAGAAAATCTTCCTTCTCCAAAATAAGAGGAGATTGTATTTCCTTTTGATTTGAAAATTAATGAGAGTTTTGTGTTTGAGCACAAGATTGAAACTACTAAGTTGGAATCATGGTTTAACCTTGAGATACAACTGGAAAAATCATCCATGCTCAACTGGTCATTAAAGGCCTAAAAGGCAAACTAATTAATCATGCCTTTATTGATCTTGTGGCAAACTACATGGAGGTTCTTTTCAACTTAAGTGTTCAACCATTTTTTCGCAATAAGGACCAAATCCATCAATAGTTTCCATTACACATTACAACTTTGATTTTGTGGACCAATAGTCAAGATGTCCTTTTAATTTTGCTAACAGGCAGTCAAGAAGTCCACTTATTTCAACAACTGCTTGAATGGCTTCATTGGCATTTTTGTATTATTTGTTTCAGCACGATTTTTAATAGTATAGGATAGCTAGTTGTGTGCAAATAAGCTCAGTACTCTAAGCATATTTTTTAAGAATTATTGTCAGTTTCAGTTTCAGATAATAGTACAACTTTTAGTTCAGTGTATATTTCAGATTTCAGTTTGTAGAATGGTTTTGATTTCAGTTTGTGATTTTTTCATTTGCAGAGATTTTATGGTAGAACAGGTTGTAGATTTGGGATCAGCCCAATGGATCATGCTACTAGTATACGATGTTCTTGGGACCTCACAGGGAGGATGCCATCCCCACTGGAGCCACTATCAGGGTCTTATAAATTTTATATGATGAGTTATTGTTTTACCTGATTATTTGGGTTTTGAGAGATGTAAATAATATTTCATCTTGCAAATTATTTCCAAGAACAAAATAGAAAAATAAAATAAAACCTTTGAAAAAAGTCATAAAGTATGCTTGCAATTCAAAATGAAACATTAAAGGTTAATTAAAGTATGCTTAGATTAGTTAATTGCATCATTTAATTGTGATTAGCATAAGTTGTAATAAATTTATATTTGGATGAGATACTTTTGTCGCTTGTAATAACTGGTGTACAAGAAGCAATGACCATGATTCAACCCGCCTAGATCAACAACGAGTGATCAAATTCGGACCCCCAAGCCCTCTGACAGTTACCACTTGGGGGGGGGGGGGGTTTCGAAAATTTGTTTCCCCCTTTCCATTTTAATGCAACATGGTCATCCTCAATGTGTTCACAAACCCCCCCCCCCCCCCCCCACCCCCCGCCTAAAACCATTTACCACTCCTACCCCCCTTTGAAAACGACCCATCTCCTGCGAATGTTTTTTTACCCTTGTCATGTCATTTCTCCATATCACCCTTGCAGACCCCACTTCCTTTTCACCAACCATGTGCCTCCACATCTCCCACCTCCATGTCACCTCCCACCTCCACGCCATATGCTCGTTTCATGGTCAGTTAAAACTATGTTTTTTTTCCCTATACAACACAATAATTTCAAACATGGTTTACAAACAACTAAGAATGGATTTTCAGAAAATGAAAGAGGTTTTTGTTTATAACATATTCATGTACAAAAAAATCTCTTAGTTTTCGAACAACTATTATGGTTTGGGAGATTTAGATGAAGCTTTGCAAGCATATTTTCCCGAATTTTCTTGTTTTTAACTAGTGTTTTCAAATGCAGTTTTTGAGAAATGAATTTTCAAAAACGGAAAGAGGTTTTTGTTGATAACATCATCATTTACAAAAACATCTCTCAGTTTTCTAACCAATATTATGGTTTGGGATATAAAAAGGGATCCATGGACCCTAGTTTTCATATTTTCGGGAGGAAAAAGCTCATGGACAATTAGTGATTTAGATGCCACCTCATCAAGTAAGAGTTTCTATAAAATTCAAATTTCTGTTCCTTATCACTAGAAATCCTCAAAGGTAGTGCCAAGTAGATTCATTAGTTTTGAATGTATAAAAGTTTCAGATATTTGTAATGAATCTTGATATTTTCTATCAAGATATTTTGTGAAGAATTTGTACAAATACTTCATCAATTGAAGTAATAGATGTTGGGACTTGGATTGAGAAAGACTACCATTAGTGTAAATCTGATCACAGAGATTTAGTGGCCATTTGCATTAATACAAGCAAGTTGTTTCAGGATTCCCGTGTCATATCTATGTGGTGAAGTGCTTCTTACTATAATTCGGTTTTTCTCTATGTTTTTTCATATGTATTCATATTTGTTTTGTCTTTAAGAAAACTAGGTTCAGAATTTGTTTCAAAGAACTATGTTTTGGCTTAAAGAAGAATCATTTTTTTCTTTTGAAGTTCAAATATAGAATTCTTAATTTCTCTATATTTAAAGTTAATCCTAATTTGTTCTTCCTTCTCCATCTCATAGACTACAAGGATCCAATAGTATGCCTACCTTTCCTTGTTGCACTTAAGCTTGATTATTGCTACATTTGATCATCTTAAAACCTTCTGACTCCCTTGCCCAATGGCCTTCCCTTGCTGTTCCAACCAAACCAATTTGAAAACCAAGCTCTGAACTTTCATAACTAGCCTAATATCTCAATATAAACAAATATAAATCTGAAAGAGGGATCCCTCTCTGAAGTTGGCAGGGCTAGATCCCAACCTCCAAAGTGGTTTTGTAGTTACCCTGCAATTATTTTCCAGCCTTATTAAATTACAGAGTGATAACACCTTAGATCAAAGAATAAATCTACACCAACAAAAGTTTTGGATCCTTTAATTCATCATTAAAAGACCCAAATACCCTCATCAAGTTGAATAGATCTATAATGCAAAGTATCTGGAAGTATAGACATCCAAGAGAAGAATTTCTAGGACTAAGATCACATCATCTTAGAGAAATTCGAAAACCTAATAGCATTCCTAATCTGCACACATTCACCACCAAAGATGTCGAAGTATCTTGACAGCAAAGAAGGCTATAAGGCAAGTTCCCTCTCATTGAAGCAAGAACCCCTCCCTTATCCTTAAAAAATATCATCTGAGGAAGCATCAAGACATCCTTATCGATCACCATCAAAAAAGGGAGTTAGTTTAAAAGGCGTTGTCATTATAAACGAGGCAATCCCCTTTTATTGAAGAAGGGATTTCATTTAGAAGAAGATCATCCAAAAGGGCACTAATACATCTTCGTTAAACACCATCAAAGGGACCAAGTTGAATATTTCATCTTCACTTGTCAAGTAAGTATATTTTATTCTATAATTTAATCTAGTAAAATGACTTTGTTTTTCAAGGAGATCTATAGGATGGTTGGGTCATCAAACTTCCTTGAATGGAAAAGTAGGATAAAGATAATCCTCAAAGAAAGTGAAGTCATTGATCATATCTATGGAAAAGTCTCCAAACCATCAGAAGGTTAAGAATTATCTAAAAGGGATCAAAGGGCTCAAGGGATTCTTATGAAATCAGTCAAAGTTCCATTCATTCCCCATATAGTAGGATTGGAGACATCAAAAGAGATATATGATAAGTTGCTAGAACTATTCTCGGAAGATGTGACAAGAAAGGTCATATCACTTAGATTTGATCTAAAAAAATTGAAGGTATCAAAGGATGAAGGGGTATCTTCATAAGATTTAAACTACAAGACCTGGGAGAGATGATACTGGATAACAAGATAATCCTTATTGTTCTAAATGCACTAACTGATGAACAAGGTAACAAATGCCTATGAGGATAAGAAGGCTATCCCATTCAATAACTCGTGGTTTCTATGAAAGATAGAAGAAGAGAGGTTGAGGGAAAGAAGTATTTAGACATTTGTCAAAAGGTAAGAAGAACATAACTAAGATTCAATGCTATGAGAATTACAGGAAAGATTGTCCTAATCTCAAGAAGGGAAATAACAAGGAAGATAGAAAAGAAGTTCATTTCATTGAAGAAATGGAGGAAGATGAAAGAGGAAAAACATTAGAAGCAAGATCTCGTGACATCTCCATAGGGAAAGATGAAGGACATCTGGAACAAAATATATGAAAGACAAATATGTATGATATAACTCTTGGGAACCTCATTGGAAACTTAAGGAAAGGAAGAAGTCATCCATGACAAGGCTCATCATACATCAAAAAGTAACAACTAATGGATAGGGATATGCAAGATACTCAAGATCCTCAATATTCTCTGATGGAATCTTCATCGAAAGGTTCACCAAACTAGAGAGGAAGCAAGTGTTTCATCAAGAACTCCAACTTGTGAAGTTCACGAGATCATGATATGATGAAATAAGAGATGAAGCAGATCAAGGGGTTGAAGCTCTTTTCAATCAAGGAAGTTGCTGAAAGAAGCCTAAATGACCTAAAATGTATGCTTGTATTCAATATTATAAAGTCGTGTTGTATGGTTGTAGGTAACATGGATCACTACTCTATCTTGAGAAACATGATTAAAGGGAAAGAATCTCCTCCCATGAAAGGATGCCGAAAGGCATGGGTCACACTAGATGAAATCAACATAATATCTCCTCATATGAAAATAAGGTGCTTGACAATAATTAGAGGAACTCTGATTGGAAGTTCCTGGGAATGAAATATGTGAAGGAAGGAAGGAAGAGATCGTGGACTATGCAACCATGGAAAAGGAAATCAACATTCGAGGACTAGAATATTTGATTAAGAAATCTACCGAAAATATATGAAGACTCTGATGGAGGTATGAAAAATATGAAGACCGTTGAGAATGGATATCTTTGGGAGATATGTCAACATGTATGTAGGATGCTGATGCAAACTAGAAGACGTCATGATGAAATACCATCATAAAGGTAATTTTGATTTAAGTGTTCATTTCTTATTTTTGAACAAATATCTGGATGGGCTTATTCAAGACTGCCAAGGGAAGAAATGTGGATGTCTTCCAAGGAGACCATGTAGAAGGATGTAAGATCCTTCTGAAGAAGACAACATGAAGAAGGCAACATGATATGAAGCAAGGCTAGATGTAGACTGATGGATCACTTTCTTATGAAAGGAATTATGACGTGAATGACTCATGGATGAAAGTGATGGATGGTCTATGCCCTATGAAGAAGTCCAAAAAGATGAAGACTCCATAATGAAGAATAAATTCATGACATTGAAGGAAGGAGTTCTTCAAGCAGCTGGTTGTCCCATTATCTCCACCTAAGGAGGTGTTGTAGGTCCCTAATTAAGAGGGAGTCTGGAAACAAGTTTCTTACTTGGAAGAAACTTGGAAATTCCTAAGCCAAGAGGGAGATTAGGTACATTCATTTATAGGAATAGATATGTCCTCCCTAATTAAGAGGGAAAGATAAACTAATGATTTTTGCCTTCACTTGGAAAAATAGAATGGAGGATTGGGTAAACTTCTAGCATCTAATTCTCTTTGAGGATGAGATAGGGCATCCAAGGTAAGATTAGTCATAGAGGATCGATAGTCTTTGAGGGCTAGGAATCCAAGATAAGAATAATCCTGATGGAACACACCCTATGAACCTGTGTGGGGTATGACCCAGTAGAGACAATGATTAAGGTGTCTATAAATAATTGGTCTCGCCAACATTGAGCTTAAATCTTATGGAGAGATAGATTTGTTAGTCAAGGCCTTGTTATGTGACAATGCTGGTTGATATGATGCTATACAGATGGGTTATCAATCTGATTCTTCGTATGAGGAATTCTTCAGATTGAGAATGATCAAGTGCCATTATGAGTACCTGCCTAGTTAAGGGGGAGATTTGAAAAGTGTAACTAGGTTCGGTCTTCATATGACATGTAATTGTGATTTTTGTAAATGATGTAAAGGAGGAAAATGAAATTATTTTTGTAAGAATTGCTTCACGGGTTTCATGAGCAAGGGATTTTATTTTTCGATGGCTCCCATTGTGAACCTTTAGGAATTATCAAAAGAGTTAATGTCAAGTAATGAAATGTAGATGAGTCAATAGAATGATCTAGTAGCCCTCCAAATACAAGCACAAGTTCTCCTCTTCAAGTTGGTCTCAAAACAAAGAGAATAAATCATATCGACTCACATAATGGAGACACACCTATTCCGATTCATAGGTCATCTTACTTATATGGGACAACAACTATATATATGCATATTGAGTCTTCGCATTAGAAATAAAGAAGGAGTTCAGATACCTTTGAAATTCGGGTGGAAAATACAGAGATAAATTTTGGATACATATATGATTCAGATAGGAGACTGAAGTGATGTGTTCAGATCTCTAAGAAGTACAATTCAATGTCATAATAGAGAAACAAAATTTCAGACAAGGGTATAAAATCTATAGTTCACCATGGAGACCATAGTTTGGTAGAAGCTATAACGCAGTGCTAATTTTGTGTTATGCTTCGGTGCCACCATAGTTCATTGATATCACATTTTGGTGACTATATTTGTGTGCTCAGATAGGACATCTCAGTCTATCCACGTTTTGTTTTGGAACCATCACTATAACCTTTTTTAGGTGCCTCCATTGTGATATAATATTGATGGAATCTCAGTAAAGGTCCTGGTGCTACCTTAAAGGAAATATACTAGTGCTATCTCAAGAGAAAGGGCTCGGTGCCAACACAAAATAAAGGTCTTGGTAATATGACAACAAGGAGATCTCGATGTGAAGACAATGATAAGATCTTGGTGGCGACAATGTCTTGATGCTAAGAAGGTCGAAGTGGAAGAAGAGTTAAGAGGAAGGTTGACTGTAAAAATAACTTGTATCTTGGTCTTGGAGTGGAAAATAGGTCAAGGGTCTTGGTTTTGGTATTCGTCAATTGAAATCTCTATAAGAATAATTTTGTGCAGGTTTCCTCTCAAAGAGTGAGAGGTTTTGGCCCTGGATCATAGCCTACATTATGTGTCTCTTGTCTATCTTTTTTATGCATTGGTAGTTGTTTGATGAAGAAGAACAGTGATAACCTAAGTAAGAAGAAGATCCTAATCTAAAGTTGTAAAAAGCACTCACAAGCAGTTACTAATTAAGGAGAAATCACCTAATTCATGATGCACTAGATTTCTCAACAACAAAAAAGTGAGCTATACACCTCATGAGCCCATCGAATCTAAGTCACCTTCTTTGCCTAGTTCTGACCTTACACAAGCCCAATCACAACTCAGGTCTTCCATGTGCATGTCGTCTCATGATGCTGATCACCTATAGATATCCATGGTCTCCACGGTGCTCTCACCTCTCCAGACTAATGCCACACACCTCTTGAGTACTAATAAACAGTCAATCGAAGTGCACACGACCTATTTTCACTAAATGAAAATGCTTCTTCTATACGCCCCTGCCTCACACACTACTTAAACCATCAAACACTTTTATTTACCAGACATTTTTGATATTAAGTATAGGGCTCAGACAAGAAACAAGAAGGTCCAAAAATCAACATTATCCATGTTAAATCAACCATCCTTAAGTCTAGATGTATGCACCACTATGCCCAAATGCCCGTCAAAGGGAAATCCATCTATGTGGTCTCCTTTAAAGGACTGGATATTTATATTCACGCCTTCAAATTCATGGGTCTCATAGAAATCAATGAGAATGAAGACGACCTTCAACTGGAAGGAAAAACCCACTGTAACCCTAATGTCCTTTTTTACTATACAAGATTTAATAAGGTCACTCCAGATAACAACAATATTGGTGTGCTTTTCCAACCAATCACCAGGTAAAAAATGGCAAATACAATACTTCCTCTCACATAGGAAACTATATTGACACACTAGTGATCCCTCACAACCCTTGTTTGAAGGAAGATCTCAATGCCAAACAATGAATCCAATTTCCTTTACAAAATCCAACACTGGAGAATTAGGTGATCTCCAACACATTTACAGCTAAGCACATAGGATGCAACTCCAACAATCCCAACCATGACCAACACATTCGATCACCTACAATGCTCGATCACTCTAGCGAAAAGATCGCCTCAACTCCAACACTCAAATGCCTTCAGCAACAACGACTTTGATGACCTCGAATGCCTTGTTCGTGATTTAATTCACAACCTTGTCTAGATCACTAAAAGAAGTTGTTTCCAATTGGTTCTAATAACCTTTGTCTTTGTGATGGGTATATCACATCAAGGTCAGATGTCACCAATGCAAATTCATTGATATGGTGGGGTTTTACCCCTGGCCCTAAACCATAGTCGACCCTTGTAATTAACACACAAATGGATGACAACAAATTCCATGATCCACGTCCCACAGCTCCAGTTCCACACTTTGGTCAACGCACAGATCAACACTGCCCAGGCTCTACCTTCAACACATAGATCAACATGGCTTTCACACAATGACCTTGACTTAATTTCAAACTATTGAATCCTCACGAGCCTCTTTGCATTTACAACCCCTGTCGAAACTCACCCAACTCTCACCTGATGCTCTGATACCAAATAAACATTAATAATGAACAAATTATGAAGGAATAGTTAGCTCCCAAGTGACACTAGCTCACTATGAGAGTGCCTGCATATGAAACTTCAATTCAATCAATCAAAATGTTCATACATATATATGATTATGGATCTGTTGAGGAGTTAGAACAAATTCCTCATAAATAGGATCCAAAAACTAAATATGACCCATAATCACAACCAACAACTAATCTAGAACACCCTGTATTTCTCCATTATTCCTA
>APFE030433338.1:42652-55900 GCA_000404065.3 Pinus taeda | reverse complement strand
ATACATACATATACTTTTAATATTTAATAAGCAATGACATATACATAAATTGAAATTTCAACAAAAAGTAATAATAACCCTACTTTGAAATTTCAAATGCAATCGTTTTATCTATTTTATATCCATTAATAATAATAAAAATTCATAACCACTAAGCTAGATTTTTTTGGAGGGAATTTCAAACTATAAATAAAAATAATATAAGCCTCAAGGAACATGATAATTTAACTTGATCACATAAATTTCTTTTATCTACATTAATATTTTTATGTCTTGGAGCTTCCCACTATCCATGGAAATAAAAAACTAAAAGAAATTAGTCATCAAGAATATATGTATGGAGAATATTGATTATTCATTTTATCTCTCAAACCATGTGAACATGCATAAAATAGTGGGATATTAAAAAATAAAGATCTTGGGGACTTACTAAGATTCTCATATTGACAAAAATCAACAATGCAACTCCTAACCATAAATTTAATGTGGATTTACAAGGACAAGGCATCTAATCTTCTTTAGGGGATTTTGATTAAATGACATATAAAATAATGAATACACCAATATGGTGGTAAGATATTTATGTAGGCTTGAGCTATGTGATGATTTTTATGTTGGGAAATGATACAATCTGGAATGCAACAACCTATTAGGGAAAATATAAGAGGCAACTAAGATAGAGATGATGTTAGTATTTAGATGCAAAAGGAAAGTATTATATAATGTACTACCCTTATTAATCAATTTAATATTGATATTAACACATTAGTAGATTATTGAAAACCTAATCTTATATTGACATTTTATGATATTTGTTGTTTTTCATAAATGACAAATAGTTTCAAAATTTACTTTTTTGTTAAAGATATTTTTGGAGTTACTTGTTTAAGATAAGTTTGAATCTCTCCAAAGACATGAAAGAATCAAACCCTTACTTTTTTGTTAAAGATATTTTTGGAGTTACTTGTTTAAGATAAGTTTGAATCTCTCCAAAGACATGAAAGAATCAAACCCTTTCTCGTAAAAGGAATTTATTTTTTATAATTAAGTGGGACATGTTTAATGAGAATTTCATGCTGTGGAATGATACAATGTAGAACATGACACAAAAACAGGTCTAAACATGACATAAGAATAGGTCAGAACCAACTATGATAGAGGTGATGTCAATATTTAAATCGAAAAAATAAGTATTTTGTTATAAATTAGGTTTATCTATCAACTAAATAACCAATCCCCACTCACTTCGATCACGACAACCAATAAGAATCCAATTAAAATAACAAGAGCCAAGTGGTAGCAATGTCACTCATATTTTTATTTTGCACATTACTACCACAAGGCTTTTGTTTGTTATGTAAGAATGACATTGACCTATATGTCAACATAATATTTTTAAGAGATTTCTATTTAAAAAGATTTGTTAGCTTTTGTTTCTTATCTAAGAATGGCATAGGCTTATGTGTCAACATAATATTTTTAAGAGATTTCTGTTTAAAAATATTTAAAAAATAAAATAAAATGGATATATATTAATAATAAAAATAATCTCAATTTAAAGAAAAAATTAATATATAATTTTTTTTATGATTCTATTGATTAAAAAAAATAAATACATAAACTCTTCATAAAAAATAATAATATTTCTAAAAATCAAATAATATTATATTATTTTTGAATGAATATTATTAAAAAAAATATTATTAATATCACATTTACAACAAATATTTATATAAAATATTAAATAATTACAATAACATATTATTAAAAAATATAATTAAATTACATAACATATTTATTAAAATTTTAATATTAATTATAAAATTTTCATTATAATTGATTTTCAAATTTGACTTTTAATCTTTGTCCAAAATTCAATTCATATTTCTTTTAATATAATTTATCAGTCTGGAAAAAAATATGAGCATCAAAGTCACTTCAAACTTCTTTGTAATTTGAGAAATGCCGCAAATGTTAAAACATTTTAAAACTTAATAATTAAATAAAGTTAATGCAACCATATTTTCATTCACTATTTTAAAATGCCCCTTGACTCTAGGTTAGGTCTTTATTGAAATTGAACCTTATCTAATGGTGAATAACTCTACGCTTTTCCAGTATTAGATCTAACACCTTTAGATAAAAACAAAAACAACATAATTATAACATCACATATAAACAATAATGATTTCAAATCCACACTTTGATTTTTCCAAAATAGAAAATTCATAATTTCAAGGAGAAATTACATGCTGTAGATGCCCGAAGGCATATGCTATAACTGTGGCACTCGTCCACTGTCTAGAGACCAGATGCAGAAAAAACCCAGAGGGTGTACAGTATTGGTGCAGAGACCATCAAGGTAAATAAGAGTTCATATAATATCGGCTATATACAAAAGTTGTCCTAATTATAAGCAAATTACTGATTATATACAATATCGTAGTCAATAAGTTCATGATAAAAAACTGAGCAAAATGAGGCTGCTGCCTCACTGTATTGCCCCATCAATGTAGGGCATGTGAAAATACCGGTATGTCCCTGCTGGGGAGAATTCAGTGATCGTCTTCTTGCCTAGAGGACGATGCGCCGCTTCCTTCGATAACCGATCAACAGTGCCATTCCTCTCCCTGTAGATGTGGGAAACAGATATCTGATCAAAAAATGTTTTGAAAAAAGCAATTTCCTCCAAGATATTCTTCAATTATGCAGAACAGACAGCATTGCTGTTAAACCAATCAATAACATTCTTTGAGTCGCCAAAAATTTACAAATTTCAGTAGTTTTTGGTAATGGAAAAGTATAAAAGATGTCGAAGTGATATCAACTTGGCATGGTTGTTTGTTCCCAGTCCTAGACCCATGCTAATATGGAAGTAATGGGATTCCGATAGGTGAAATAGTATGCCGCCTACACAGCCCTGCTGTTGGGCGGATCCATCAAAATAGGCCCACGACATTTCCTTGTTTATATGTTCCTGTCGAATGATCCTAGGCTTGTCCTGTCTGTTTTCAATTGGCAGCTCCGCATAGGCTGCACAGATGATAGGATGGAGAAGATTCCAGTTTGCTTGTCTATCTTCAAAAATAATAGAGTTCCTCTTGATCCATATGTGCCATGAGATAAGGAGTGGAAGGTTTCGGGGCCTTTCCGTCACCAAGGTGCTCCACCAGTGTTCCCAAGCTGCAATGATATCCTCCCCTTGCCAGTTCATATTTAAGTTTAAAGTTTGAATGACTTGTGACCAGATATTCCTGGTGGTAGGACAAGAGAGGAAGAGATGATGGGTCGATTCCTCGTCCTGTAGGCACAACACACAACAGGATGGACCTGAGAATGCCCTTTTTTTAAGATAGGATGCGGTAGGGATCTTGTTTGCCAAAATGTTCCACATTAGTATTCTAGTGCGCGGGGGAGCTTTTAATTTCCATAGTGACACCCACCAATCTTTGATGACCGCAGGTTTTCTATCTTCAATATTTTATCATAGCCCAATTTCGGTGTGTATTGTCAAGATTTAGAAAGTGCCCATATAAGTTCATCTTCTACCATCCTTAATCTGACATGTGACTCTGTAAGGCCCTGTATGTAGTTCTACCAAGCTCCACTCCATTAATTGGGATATTCAAGTGTTGTTCACTCAACTAGGCTTGTGAAAAAAGGGTGGAATTCTGTTGGTCTCCAATCTGTGCAAGATACTTTATGCCTCTGATATTTAGTTGATGTACCAACTCCTCTGGTAACATATGTGAGTTTCCATAGCCCGAACATGGGTCTATACCAATGTGAATAGATGCGCCAGCTCCAATTTTCCAAAGCAAGCCTTCTTTTATAATGGACATAGAATTAAGTATGACTCTCCATATTCCCGATATACCTTTTCTACTCCAGTTTGGTCTTCTGATCCAGTCGGTGATGGTCAGTGGCTAGATATATTTATGATGAATGACCTCCACCCATAGACTATTTTTCTTTAAAAGGATCCATCCTTGTTTGGCTGCCAAAGCTTGTGCGAAAGATAGGAGTAATTTAAGTCCCCATCCTCCCCATTTCTTTGGAGTAGCAATTTTGGTCCATTTGACCCAGGCAAAGTCTTACCCTCCTTCTTTCCATTCCATAAGAACTTGCAGCAAATTTGTTGAATTTTGTGGAGAATACCTCTTGGTATCCAGGCCAGTGACATCCAGTACACCGGGGTGGCTTCGAGCACCAATTTAATTAGGATGAGTCTGCTCGCTCTAGAAAGTAGCCTATGACACCAACAACTGATTCTTTTTTCCACTTTTGTGATAAGCCAGGTCCAGTTTGCAATCTTGTATCCATCAGGTTTGAGTTTGAATCCCAGGTATTTGAGTCCCTCCAATAGGTCTGTTTCTTGGAAGACGAATTTTTGATTGGCAAGGAGAGATTCCTATGGAGTGCAATCAGATAAGGAGATGGTAGATTTTTCTCTATTTATTTCCATCCCTGTAGCTCTACAGAAAAGACTCAGAATTTCATTCAGGGAGGTGGTGTCCCGAACACTCCCATTCAAGAATATCAGTGTGTCACCTACGAAGAGTAAATGTGTAAGATAAAAATGCTCCATGATCTTGAGCCCACTGAGACCCTCGCTTCTTTTTGCAGTTGCTATAAGTTTGCTCAGTCCTTCCATGACTAGCAAGAAAAGGAGTGGTGATAGGGGGCAGCCTTGCCTGATTCCTCTGTTTATATTGAAAGCTAAAGTTGCTGATCCATTAATTAGAATAGCGAAAGAGACAAAAGAGATGCAACCCATGATCCAGGATATGATGACGGGGGGAAAACCCAAATGCATGAGGATCATTTTCAGATAAAGCCAATTCACTTTGTCAAAGGCCTTCGATAGGTCGATCTTGAGAGAGATGCCTTTGAGTTTTTTTGTATTTTATGGAATGAAGGGCTTCCTGGGATGTTCCAATGGCATCTGGAATGTGACGATGATCAAGAAAGGCGAATTGCTCCTGGGAAATGTGTTTAGATAAAATGGACTTAATGCGGTTAGCAATAATTTTAGAAATGATTTTGTATAGATAGTTGCAAATGGATATAGGCCTGAAGTCATTGAACGAGGTGGGGGAGTCAGACTTAAGAATCAAGGCAATATAGGTGAACTTCATAGGATGGTGTATATGACCATTGATTCTGCTCTCTTCAATGACTGCTAGCAAGTCCTTCCCCAACAGCTCCAGGAACGCAAGGTAGAACTCCACTGGCCAGCCGTCCGGACCCGGACTCTTGTCTTTTTGGAACCACTTTAATGTTGCTTCCAGTTCCTCCATAGTTACTGGTTGAATCAAAGCCTCAACTGCATCAGGTTCCACAAACCTTGGGAAATGCCTAGCCAGGTTAATGATATCTGGGAGATTAGTAACTGTCGGAGCAGTAAATTGTCTTTTAAAATACAATGTACCCAATCTGGCAAGTTGCTGGTGTGATGAGGCCCATCCATTAGGTTCACAAGGCAACTGCCAGATAGTATTTGATGCCTTCCTACCATTTGCAAAGTTGTGAAAGAACTTAGTATTGCCATCTCCCGCTTGCAGCCAGGTGGCTCTGCTTTTCAGCCTCCACTGTTATTCTTTGTCTAGTAGCAGTTTGGATTTTTGCTTCTCCAAGTTATTTAACAACACTTTTGAATCCTCTGATATGAATCCAAGCCCCCATTCATCCGTTAGCTGTGCAATCTATAGCTCAATATCAGTGAGATGTTGATCATCTCTCAATTTCTTCCTCTTTGACCATTCCTCAGTCCTGCTCTTGAGCGAATAGAGTCTTTCACAAAAATCCGCCGCTATCCTCTAAGCCCTCAGTGGAGGTTGCGATCTCTAGAAATTAGTCACGAGATTAATGAATTCTGCTTCTTGTAGGAAGACGAAAAATAATTTGAAAGGAGGACGAGGCTTCTTGGTAGGTCCACAGACTTGAAGGAGTATGGGTAGATGGTCGGATAAGCCACCAGTGCCTACCCATTGTCTGTACAGGGGGAGATTAGGAAGGAGGTCTTCATGGATGAGGAATCTGTCCAATCTCCATCCCAAAGCAGCTTCCCCCGTTTGGCTGTTATGCCAAGTAGGGACTTTTTTATTCATGGGAACATCAACCAGCTTGTAGGTGTCCAGTAGCGAACCCATCTTCTCCGAGATAGGATCCAATTGTGCATGATGTCCCCAGGATTCCTCCAAACCCAACGAAAAATTTAAATCTCCTCCAATGATGGTGGAAGTAGTGACAAGATTATTATCCAATAAATTGAGCCAAAAGGCCAATCTGTTCTGGTTTGGGGCATAGATGTTGATAACTGTTAATGTGAGTCTAAGTTCCCCCACGACGATGTCCATGCCAAGAAAGCCCCAGCCTCCCCAAGATGATACAATCTTGACAGTCCTAGGGTTGATACCAATAGCGAGGCCACCCGATTTTCCATTTGCATCTATACCTAGAAATACCCAACCCGAAAGGATGGATTGAAGGGTTCTCATGGATATGTCCGAAGTACATAGAGTCTCTTGTAGGAAGAGGATGTCACATCTGGAGTCCTTTGCCATCCTCTTGAGAGCCAATCACTTTTTGGGGTTTGCTAATCCCCTACAGTTGTAGGAGAGCCAAATCATGGGGAACCAGGGGCAGAGGGCTCAATTGCTCTAAGCGCACTTTCAATGGTGCATTGTCTGCCTTGCGCAACATCAACCATGAATGAATTAATGGCTGATTTGATATTAGATGGGCGGCCCCTAGGAGGTTTATATATGGTGGATCGCCCTGGGGAGAGTTCCAGTCCCAATATTTTAGGACGGGCGTGAGAACGTAAGTTGTATGGATGAGATCTCAATCCAGAGATGGAGCTCGAGAGAGCATGAGGGGTGGAAGGCTCCCTAAGAGAGGTGGGTGTAGTGGAGAAAGTGTGGGGGGGGAGGGGAGGGGGAGGCAATGGTGCATGGAATGGAGGGAATAGGATCCAAGGCTGAAGAAGGAGGATGCAGAGATGAATGCATAATAGAGAACATAACATCTGAAATAATTGCGGAGGTTATGGGAAATGATACATTACCCAGTGGAGAGATAGCTTCCACAGCAAACATGGAGCGGGAACGAGGCGGTGAGGACGTCGCTTTCCTCCTATTATTTGCCTTGATTGAAGCATCTTTCCCCACCTCTGATGGGGTTTCACCTTGGTTCTTGTCACCCTCATTATGCTGCTTATCTCCTCTATTCTGTTCAACCGAAGGTTGTTTTATCCCCTTCGAATTCTCTAAAGTCACCCCCAAGAGCAATGGACAGTCCTTGTACAAATGTCCTACCTTGTGGCACCATCTACATTGATAAGGAACACCTTCGTAGTCCAGTAGCTGTTTGCACGAGAAGTGCCGGCGGTGTAAAGTGATTTTCTCTTCCAGCCCAGCTCTAGTATCAAGATGGACTAATATCCTTGCCACAGTCATAATTCTTGTTCTTTCGAAAGAGTTATCGTGCTCAAGATAGGTTCCCAGCGCATCGTCGATACGTTTGAAGACCTGCGGGGTCCAAAATTGCATAGGTAACCCTGGTAATCTGACCCAAATAGGCCGAGCTCCGAGCTGTTCTCACTTTGGATCAAAAAGAGGATCCCAACATGACAAAATTGCGACAATATCCATTCTGTGTATTCCGCTCTATGAAAGTGTAGAGCGAACCATCCCCTGGCTAATACCCTTAAAGCTGGTAATTCCTTCAGGAGGGTACCCCAATCTCCTCAGTCCATTGTCACAAACTTTCCACTGAATAGGTTCGACCTCGCACATGTCCTACCAGAACTTTCCTTGCTGTATCCAGTGCATCGGCCATTTGGATGTCTTCCCTGAAGGTCAAGTTAACGTCTGAGTCAATGGCCCTAAGGAAACGACTTTTTTTCTCCTTGTTGGAACGCCTGCCAGTGGTTATTTCTTTGAGCAGGTTTCGACACGGATCATAAGTGTTGTGCTGGGCAGATCTGGCCGGGCGAGTAGACAGAAGCGGGGAGTTAAAACAGCCCGAGCGAATAGGGGAGTGAGGGTTCAAATTGCAGGAGGCAGGTTGAAAGAAAGATTGAGAAGGGTGCTAGATATTGGAGGGGCCTTCTGGAGCCAAGGATATGGAGGAGGTAAGATAGGGCTAGGTGACTTGCGAGGCGGGAGTCGGGGGATGTTGCGACGAGTTTGGGAGAGGAGAATCGAATGAGGGGGAAGACTGCATGCAGGAGCCCAGAAGATGCAGCGTGGCCGGAGAGAGAGGGGGACACTCCAAAACAGGCAGATCCTCAATATTGACAGCCGGATGCTGTTTTTTTCCGGTGCACGGCGGGTGTGGCGTCAGATGAGTGGCAGCTGTCGAGTTAATCGGTCTCTTCCCCCAGGGGTCCATGGCCGAGATTCTTTGATGCACCCAGATTTCTTGTTCAGGGATGGGGTCCTCCTCGTAGTCCACGAGGTCCTCCTCTACAATGGTAGCCGACAAAACCCCAAAACGGTCCACCGTATGACCAAGAGGGTCGGGCTGCAGAGGAAATGGGTTACGAAGGAAAATAATAAATGGTGGATCGAAAACTACAAACCCTGAACAGTTTTTTACGGTCCCAATAAGAGGTCAGTCCATAAAAAAACCCACATTCGGGCCCACATCTATCATCATCCATTGGGAATCTACCAGCCACATATAGTCTAGGCAACCAACGATTCAGCAAGCGGAAACCCTAGGGTTTCGCCATGGATATTCTTCATCCTCAACCTTCTACCTTTTATCCGTCCAATCCACACTTTGATATTTTAAGAATTGCTATATAATTTAGCTCTAGGCTTTTTCACTATTAGATCTAACCCTTTAAATAAAAAAACAACATTATTATAACATCATATATAAAAAATAATAATTTCAAATCCACACTTTGATATTTTAAAGGTTTCTAATAAAATTATATGTGAAATTTGCCTACAAATAATGTTCTTCTCAAAATTTGATAAATTTTTCTCTTTTATAAATAGATTTCTTTATTATTTACATTTAAAAATCTATTTCTCTATATATATATTTTTTTAAATTATGTTTAAGATATATATTTATTAAATTTTATTATTAATTATAATTTATTTTTACATTTAAACCTTTTTCCTATGTTTTTTTCCTTTTCCATAATTTTTATGTTTTATGAATGGTATGTCTAGGTTCATGAAAAATATTTTTAGTATCCTTGTTTGTCTGTTTAATGTATTATTTGATATTTTGTAATAATACATTTAACACTAAATTAATTTTAATATTAATTATAAAAACAATATATTTTATACATATTTCAACAAAATTTCTAAATTCCAATAATTAATAACTTGGCCAATCTTATAACCACTAATATTAAAATATATAAACTATATTATTATCAATTTCATTTATAAATAAATCTTATAACACAATATTAAAATATATAACTATATATTATAATTTCAATTATAAATTAAATAATATTTATTATTATAATTTTCAATTACTAAATAAATAATATTTTGCTTGTTCTTGTTTAAATTAATATTACTAATTAAATGGATATTGCTTTCTTAATATTTTTTAAGTTGACATTAACTTTTAAGAATATAGAATCCGTTAAAGAAACTATAATTGATTTTTAAAAAAAAAAAACTTTAATTATCTTTAAAAAACTTCAAATAAATTATTTAAAATAATTAAATTTAATTTATATATAAGATTTCATTATCCAAATAAATTATACAAACAAAATTATTGAAATAATTTAATTATTAATGTAATAATGTATTTTTTTAATATATCAATAATAAATAATTAAAGGACTAAAAAATAAATTATTTAAATATTAATAAAATTTATTTTAACTTAAGATTATTTTTTAAATAAAATTTTCAAATATTTTCCCTTCCCTCACAAATTATAAATGTTATCACACTATACTTACTATTGAAAATGAGGTGACACTAAAATTATCAAAAGCTGGTACTGATTCAATGAAATCATCAAACGATAAGACCTTTCCTCAATTGGACGTCGCCCCTTTTTATTGATTTTTTAAAATCCTGTGTCTCATCCTTTTGACGGAGAATATCATAATGATATTTGAATTTGAAATTGCAACCAGAGGAGATGGCGACATAGTTGGAGCTGAGTGAGCCATTTTCTTTGAACTCACAGTTCCAATATATGTGCCCCATGTTCAGTATTGTGCAACAGAGAATCCCGTTACAGAAAACAGAAGTCGTGGTACATAAAAATGATGAAGCATGAAAGTAGGGCAAGAGCTAACCAGCCTGCTATAGGGCATTAAATGACTGGTTAGCTGCATGCCCTTTTAACTTTATAACACACCCGCGTGCATAACAAGATAAATGAAAAATAATAGGGTGTGTTATAAAGTTAAAGGGCATGCAGCTAACCAGTCATTTAATGCCCTATGGCAGGCTGGTTATCTCTTGCCTGAAAGTAGGGGCCACGTCCTTGTCTCATTTTCCATGCATTTAATATTTACTTTATTTGATTTCACTTTCACGAGTGCGCCACAAAGCATAAATGGTTGTGCACGCGGATCTGATTCCTCATATGATAATGGAAAATATCCTAAATATCATCTACTTTTTAAAATAAAGTTCTATGCTGCTTCCTCTCCACCTGTGGAGTCCAGACTCCAGAGGAATATGAAAAATATCTTAGAGATCCTTTACTTAAAAAAAAAAAGTTATGTGCTACTTCTTGGCTGAAAAGTTTGTTGTAGAACATTAAATGAGGGGGCTGTATATGCTAAATTGTGAGAATATATAATTGTTGTTCATTTAATGCTCTATAGCATGCTGAATATTTTCATATTCAGCTTTCTCTCCACCTGCGAAGTTCAGACTCCAAAGGTGTACCAGCTTTATTCGAGGAGCCAGAACTAACTTTTTGGGAAACCAATATTTACAATGCTATTCAGCCATTAAGGCACTCCATCATACATGCATACAACGTATCTCGGAACATATCCTACATGAGAATGGATGTATAATGATTAATTTGAATTTGAAAGGGTCGATGTATAGGCGTTAATTCAGAGTAGTCTAAATAATTTACTTTTGGGATATCTTGATGTGCAAATCTGTTCGACTATGTATCCAATCTCTGGAGATGTCTTCTTTCTACAAATAGCAAGGATTTAAAGAATTATGTTATGGATAAGTTTCTTAAGTATATATGGGGAAAAGAGTTGGATAGAAAGAAGTACTATGTTCAATAATTCAACCTCACTATGATCTCCAACAAAAAGAGTACATTGGAGCTAGCATTCCATGGAAAGAGAAGATTCTTATTGCTCAATTAAAAACTAACTCACATCAACTATGGTGTGAAACAGGTCGGTGCAAAAGTCTTAAAGAATCTTTGGAAGAGCTTGGAAGAGAGAGTGTGTACTTTTTGCACTTCTAAGGCATTGGAATCGAAAAAACATTTCATTTCAGAAAGTGATGCTTTTAGAAACATCAAAGACAATTACAACAATATGTTAACATCGGTTCCTTGGCATTGTCTTTTCAGTGAGGGGACGGTTAGAAGGTTGGGTTAGCTCATCATTAATTTGAATAATAAGAGGATTGAATTACAAAAGGAAAAAAGAAGGGAAGCTAGTGGTCCTATAGACTTGTTGTCGCTGCTACAACCACCCTCGAAATTTTTTCCTTAGCCTGTTTTGGAGCCTCCCTACCAACCTTACACAACACTTTGTCTTGCTTCATGAAGTACTCAAGCTTCAGTGTTTTCCTCGCACAAAGGCTACCTGTCGATTATAGTTGATCCATTCCCCTCACAGGCTGCTTACCCGAACTTGGTCCAGTTGCAAGCTGGCCAAATTCCCCTTGAAAATTGCACATTTCTAGAGGGAAACCATACTTCCCTCCAGGAATTACGCAATCCTCTCTCTTAGCCTGTTGGACTCCAAGATTGTGCAATCCTGGCAGCCAACCTTCCTAGTAGGATTTGCGCAAATTTTCCCAGCAATAGGCTATTCGGCCTATGATTTGTGCAAATCTAGGCAGTAGTCAGCTGCTCTACCCATAAATTGTGCAAACCTCCTGAGCAGTCAGCCCAGCTCCAAGCCAGGAATGTGCAGTTTTCGTGAGCAGTTGAGCACTTGCATGCATGAACATTTCGATTGACCAGTTCCACCTAGGACCGAGGAAACTTGCCTTGCATGCATGCATGGCTTGATATTCCCGGAATAGCAAGAGAAAACATGCAAAGGGAATCCCATGATTTCGGGAGCTATTTTTAGCAGTCGAGGGTTACATGAAAATTTATTTTAGAAGTTTCCCTCCAAGTGTCGTTTTTTCCTCGATTTGTGGCATGTGCGTCCTGAGACCAAAATTATTTATTCGACGCATTAGAGCTCATTAATTCACATCGATCTTGGAGCTCTAACATCCCACAACACATCCAGGACTCTTCGACACATCTGGCACAACTATTCACGGGTAAGTGGCCTCAACTTGTCTTTTTCAACATTTCTGTCGCTTTTTGTGTATTCGTTTATGTGAGTGTTGTTTGTTTGATTTCTTTGAATGCCTGCTATCATTTACATGTATTCTAGATTGTCCTAGCGATATTTCAATTTTTGTTGCTATCTCACTGTGGTTGCATGCACGGAACTGTTTTGCATAGACGTTTGCCCAACTGATGAACGACCTCACCCACATGCATGTTGATCTGTTTACTGAATATTCCATTCATGTTTTGCATGCAATGTTGATCACTTCTACTATCACTTAGTGTTGCCATGCATTTCATTGAATTACTTGCTTTCAGTTTCCTATTGGTGAGTGGGGCCAACCTTGGACGAGTCTCTGCCTTCACCAAGGCTGCATTGCGCAATATGGGGAATGAAGGCTCACCTTCCTCTCCAGATTTGCACATTCTTGACCAGCACTAGCCTCCATGACACTTTTGCGCATTTTTGGAGGACAGTGGCTACTTGATGCATTAGAGCTCATTAATTCACATCGATCTTGGAGCTCTAACATCCCACAACACATCCAGGACTCTTCGACACATCTGGCACAACTATTCACGGGTAAGTGGCCTCAACTTGTCTTTTTCAACATTTCTGTCGCTTTTTGTGTATTCGTTTATGTGAGTGTTGTTTGTTTGATTTCTTTGAATGCCTGCTATCATTTACATGTATTCTAGATTGTCCTAGCGATATTTCAATTTTTGTTGCTATCTCACTGTGGT